>JAHLKG010000012.1:600000-830416 GCA_025526995.1 Powellomyces hirtus | reverse complement strand
CCCTAACCCTAACCCTAACCCTAACCCTAACCCTAACCCTAACCCTAACCCTAACCCTAACCCTAACCCTAACCCTAACCCTAACCCTAACCCTAACCCTAACCCTAACCCTAACCCTAACCCTAACCCTAACCCTAACCCTAACCCTAACCCTAACCCTAACCCTAACCCTAACCCTAACCCTAACCCTAACCCTAACCCTAACCCTAACCCTAACCCTAACCCTAACCCTAACCCTAACCCTTGTGAATGGTCCGATCCACTTGGGGGTGAGATTGGTGGGTTTAACTTGGTCAAAGTTGATTGCCAGTTGTTCGCGATTGAGGTCGACAAGATTGCCTACTTCGAACGCTATGGGGGTGCGTCCTTGATTGAAGTATTGCTCGTAGCAATCTTGTTCGTCACGAAGTGCTTGCTGGACCGTAAAATTGATGTCCGCGGCTCGTTCTTGGTATAGACAGATAAGAGCTCAATTTGGCGGTGTCATTTGGGCGAGTTGTTCTGGATTAGTGTTCCAGCCTGGGGGTCGTGGCATTCGATTGAGTTCAATTTCGAAGGGGGCGAGGCCATTGAGATGGCGTCGAGGCATAGAATTGAGGCAGAACTCGACCAATGGTAGGAATTCACGCCAATTGGATCCACTATAATCAAGGTATTTGCGGGTGACAAATTTGGCAACTTGGATCATTCTTTCTACTCGGCCGTCAGTTTGTTGATGTCGCGCCGTAGCGAACTCGTGTTTGACGCCAGTTAACTTGGAAAAGGCGGAGAAGAGGTCTGCTAATAACCTGGGTTCTTGGTCTGATATGATGAGGAGAGGTATGCCAGTATGCTTCCAAACTTGGCTTAAGATGAGGGTCATTAACTCGTTTGTTGAGAGAGTGCTTTCCGCAGGGACGAGGTGCGTTCGGCTTGATAAATAGTCAACAATGCATATGATAAACGGACGCTCGGGACTTCCTCAAGGTCGCGGTAACTCGAAAAGATCGAACCCATGAGTGTGATTGACCGTCGATGGTATGGGAAGTGGCCTTAAGAGACCATTACGTGGTGGGCGCGAAAATGAGCGGCATTTGGCGCAGGTGCGGACAAAAGAGCGAATGTCTTGCTGCATCTTGGGCCAGAAGTATCGACGCAACATCTTAGCATAAGTGACTAATGGCCCTTGATGTCCGCCATTAGGAAGCTCATCGTGGAACTCTCGGAGAACATGTGGCCTTATCGTATAAGGAACGTAAAGTCGTTCGTCCTCGTATGTGATGATTCCATCGGATCGTATGGCGAATCTGCGATAACGACCGGGCCGCTCGTGCTCCAGTTTTTCGAGCATTTGGGTAATGTGGAGCGCGTATTCATCTTGGAGCAACTCATGTTTCCATCGTTTGAATCCGAATGTAGTCGGGAACGGATGCTCGTTGGTATTCATGTATGCTGTAACCATCAATCGTTTCTGACACTCAATGCATCGTGGTGCGTATGTGGGATTTCACGAAAGTAAATCGGCGATTGTATTGAATCGGCCGGGAAGATATTGAAATGAGAAGTCGAACTCTTGTAAGGTTTCCACCCATCCTGCTTGGCGTTTACTCAGGTGTGGTTGTGTTTGCAGATGCACAAGTGATCGGTGATCGACGAGAGCGATGAAGGGCCGATTAATAAGGTAGAACCGGTTTGTCTTTAGAAACTTCACGAGGGCTAGTAGTTCTTGCTCGTGTACCGGATATCGGGTTTCAGCTCCATTCATCTTGCGCGAAAAGAAAAGGATCGGACGAAGCTTGGGTAGTTGCTCCATAGCTCGTACTCGATGGATCGGTAAAGGCATAGGGAGAGAATCTCCATTGGCCGTTTGTCCTAGCCATCCCAAGATGGCAAAGCCAGATGAATCTGTATGAACATAGATTGGATGATCGGGGTTGAATGTCGCTAGGACTGGAGCGCTTGTGATAGCATTCTTGAGAGCATCAAAGGCTTTTTGCTCCTTGGCCGTCCATTCGAAAGCGCTTTTGATGCCTTGCAAAGCTGATAGTGGCGCAGCGATTTCAGCATACCGTTTGATGTAGTCAAGAAAGTAGTTTGTCAACCCAAGGAATTGTCGGATATGTCTTGTGGTTCGCGGGGTTGGCCAATCCCGAACGGCTGCGACCTTGCTGTCCGCAATCCGCATGCCATTGACACTGAAGAGGTGGCCGCAGAATTTAATTTCCTTTTGGCCCCATTGACATTTGGCAGCGTTAACATAGAGCGAATGGTCTTGTAATCGCTGAAGGACTTCAGCTACGTGTTGTCAATGTGTAGAGGGATCGGGCGAGAAGATAAGGATGTCGTCGAGGTAACAGATGACGCAGATGTCGTAGAGATCGCCTAGCACTTGGTTCATGAGCCGTTGAAAGTTGCAAGTCGGTGCGCTGGAGGGTAATCGCTTAGACGGCCAAGCTTAAAGGTGCAAGTAGCAAAGAGCAAAAGGTAGTGTATTGCCGATAGTATAACAAGTCTTTCATAAATCTCTCTCAGAGCAAGGGGCGGGAGTAAAGAGCCCCCGGGCTTAAGAGTAAAATGGGTGAAGACAGCAGCGGCTCTTGAACAATGGAAATGAAGGAGCCGTGCAAATGAAAGGAACGTAAGGGGCCTAATGTCACAATGCAAGAGAACAATGGGAACCAAGTGGGGACCGTGCCACCAAAGACGCGTGGTGGTAGAGGATTAATCATGGAACCGTGTGCCACTTAAGACGTGTAGGTGGCACAGTTCGTAGGTAGCAGAGTGATGAAAATAGCCATGTACCGTCCAAAGAATCGTGGATGGCACAGTACGATAGTGTCCAAAGTAGAAGAATAGAAGCAAAGGAATAAAGGCTTCTGAGTGACCCGCCGGAGCTCCTTGGTATCCCAACACGCCCCCTCCAAGGAGCAAAGGGAAAAGGTAATTGGAACTTCCGAAGGTCAAGACGAAATTTGTTTTCGGGATGGTTGAGACTTAGTGCACTGGGTTGACGCAGGGACGCAGGCATGGAACCGCAGGTTCAATTCCCGCTAGCTGTAATTGAGGGGCCCGATGAATTTTTCGGAATTCTGAAGGTAGCAGGGGTGTCGGGGACTTGTCCTTTAATCCCACGTCCTGTTGCAATGGAAAACCAGATCCAGTTCCGGGTGTCAAGTGGGGAGCGGAACTAGTGGGAGATGCAGTTGAAATCGCATCTGGATCCAGAGCTTGTAACAGGAGGAGACCACCTTCACTAAGTCTTTTGTCGAAATAAAAATGGAACTGTGTGACGGAAGCCGATAGAAGGTGATGGAAGAATGATTCCCGGATATAAAAGGAGGAAGGGGCACTGCCGCCCCCTCCAAAAGAGTCCTGAGGAAATTGGAAGTCCATCCCAAGTCGAAAATGGAAAATCAGAAAATCGGCCAAGTCAAGATGTCCAAGCCCAACGGTTTCAAGAAACGAGGCGGGGTCAAGAAGCAGATGGAGACCCTCGGACGTGAAGAAACAAAACGGATCGAAACGGGACGCACAAGTCGAGTTCTGATTAGGAAGAAGAATGCTGAATCGGAAACTCTGGTCCTGGTGCTGGCTGATAACGAAACGGTGATTGTCAAGGATGAAGAGACAGAAGAAACCGTGTTGGTAGCCAGTTCCGATGCCGGTACGATGGAAGTTGCTGCAGCTCAGCTGGCAGACGCTAAAGCAGCATCTGAAAGCTACAGACCGATGCCCAGAGGAAAGGGCAAGATCATGAAAGGCCTCATGGTTGGGATCGGGGCTAGGAGTGGAGACACACTCAATTTTGCGGCACAGGCCACATCGGAGTATAGTCTTAAGATCCAGTACCGTGCTCCCGACAATGAAGCAGAGATCCGAAAGAGAGAAGGAAAAAGGGTAGCTCAGAGGGTGATGACATTGGGAAGAGTTCATCATCCGGAGCAGTGGGAAGGCTTGACGCAGACACTGAACATCTACATGCCGACTTTCCCTTTGTTCCTGGCCAAGAACTTCGAGATTTCCGATCATACCAATAGGGATATGCAACCCTGGACGATAGGATACTGTGTCGAAGATGAAGGAACGATTGGGGATTGGATATTCCGATACCCGGAGTATGCACTGAAGGTGCAACTTAGGCATAGGGTTCTCTGGTCTTTTTCGTCTAAGAACATCCATGGAACGGAACCGGTGAACAGTAAAGGTGGTGATAGATTCATGGGGGTCATAGGGATGCCTGGGACGACTGGCAGGGCGATTGAGCGTTATGGAAGGCCCAGATAGATAGGTACTGCCATATAGTCATGCGATAGACAATAAAGATAGTCCAAGTTGATCCCGAAAAGCCGTGAATCGTGGATTGCCAATGGCTTTAGTGAAGACGTCAGCCAAGTTGTCTGTGCCGGCAATTGGTTGTAGGATAAGTTCTTCCTGATGAATCCAGTCCCGAATGGCGTGGTAGCGTATGTCAATGTGTTTGGTGCGTCTGGAATTTGTATCCCGGTGAGCCAATAGACGTGCACTAGCACTGTCCATATGGACAATAGTTGGAGCCTTGGGAAGGTCTGGACGGATTTGGGCCATGAGACGTGAGAACCAGAGAGTTTCTTGCCCAGCAGTAGCAGCAGCTATGTACTCAGACTCAGTAGAAGAGAGAGCAATGCAGGTCTGCTTGGTAGATCGCCAATGGATGACGGCTCCTGATAAGAGAAAACAGTAGCCGGAAGTGGAATGGCGGGTATTGGGATCAGAAGCCCAATCAGCATCCGTATAGCAATGGAGAGCTGTAGTATCGGATGCCTTGTATGTCAGAGCAAGACGTGAAGTGTCCCAAAGATACTTGAGGATACGTTGAACCGCTGTCCAATGAGCTTTGCGTGGACAGGAGATGTGACGTGCTAGGAGGCCCACAGAAGCAGCAATGTCAGGGCGGGTACAGACAGAAGCGTAGAGTAAAGTGCCGATAGCAGTCTGGTAAAATTTGACATCAATAGGAGGGCCAGTATTGTCAGTGTCATATAAACGTAAGTTGGGATCCATGGGCAGGAGAGAAGGATTGCAATCCGCCATGTTAAATTGGGTGAGGGAGTCCTTGATGTAACGTTCTTGATCCAAAGAGATAGAACTGTCAAGATGCCAAGTAACCCGGATTCCCAAGATGTATGAAAGCCTGCCCGCATCAGTCATCTTATATTTGGTGCAGAGACTGGCCTTGAGATCCGTGAGGAGGTTAGGCTGAGTGCGGGGAGCAGCCACAATGATATCGTCCACATATAAGACGAGGAAGATAGGATGTCCATCCACCAGCTTGTGGTAGAGGCAAAGTTCGCCGGTACAAGGCATAAAGCCAAGTTCAGTAGTAAGGAAACTATCGATGTCATCGTTCCAGAGTTTACCGGCTTGCTTGAGACCATAGAGACTTCGGTTGAGTAAGGCCACTTTGTGTGCAGAACGTAATGGGCCGGGTGGAAGTTCCATGTAGATGATAAAGTCGATAAGCCCATTGAGATAGGCAGTGACTACATCCAGTTGATGAGCGTCTAGGCCCATCTGCGCACATAAGGCAAGAAAGAGGCGCAGAGCCGGCCAGCCCACAACAGGAGCATAAGTGTCTTGGTAGTCCAGGCCATGGCGTTGGGTAAAACCCTTAGCTACAAGGCGAGCTTTGAATTTGTTGATAGTACCGTCCACATTGCGTTTGAGTGCAAAGACCCAGCGGGAATCCACAACGTTGGTGGGAGGTGCTGGACGGTCAACAACTGACCAGGTGTTGTTAATGGTCAGGGAGTCAAGTTCGGTTTGCATGGCGGCTTCCCAGGAGACACGGTGGGGAGAAGCAAGGGCCTGCTTGAGAGTATTGGGTACATCGTAATCGCAAGGCACAGGAGTGGCTTCAGACGTAGCAGTAGATGTCTGGAAGGCATGGGTGCGTCGGGTGCGTGATGAGTTGCCCAAGTCATTGTCCTCAAGATATTGATTGAGAAGTTCGTGACAATGATCAAGCCGATCTTTATCTTCCCAAGTGTTGTCAGAAGACGGGTAACCTTTCCATTTGATGTAGAACTGGAGCTTGCCACGACGGTGGCGATGTTGCATGATCTTCTCCACTTCATACTCGTCCTCAGATAAGGAAGATTCGTCAGAAGAGCTGCCGGCAGAGCCAGACGTGGGGAGGTCATTTCCAGTGGGATTGTCAATGGGAAGGTCGGCCACTGTGAAGTCTTGGAGTTGATCCAAGGAAAGAGTGGCGTCCCAGAATAGTTTAGATTCATCAAAGCGGACGTCGCGGGTTTCCACAATGGAAGAGGTGGCCGGATTCCAAATACGATAGGTAGGTGAGGAAAGGCCATAGCCAACAAGAACGCCAGTCCATGAACGTGGAAGGAGTTTGTTCTTCATAGGAACCGGTGTTACATAGGCAGTGCACCCAATGAGTTTGAGGTGGTCCAGCTTAGGTTTGATGCCGGTCCAAGCTTCAAAGGGTGTTTTGGTATATCCACGGGCCGGTAGACGGTTACGTAGATAGTTTGCGGTATTCCAAGCTTCAGCCCAAAAATCCAGAGTGAAATGAGCTGCATGGAGCAGTGTACGTCCCATGTCCGCAAGGGTACGATGAGTACGTTCAACCGGATTTTGGAAGGAAGAATAAGCAGCCGTGGTGTTCCAGATGATGCCTTGGGAAGCACTCCAACCCTGAATTATATCGTTGAGGAATTCAGAGCCTTGATCCGTGTGGGCTTGTTTAATAGGGTAGCCACGTTGGGTCTTGTAGAGGGCAGCATAATCCAATAGGCAGGTATGAACAGTATGGGCCGACTTGTCCTTTAAGAAGTATCTCTTGGAATAACGTGTGTCTTGGTCAAGAATAACCAGACAATAGATAGCTCCTGACAGAGAAGGAGTTGAAACCGGGCCAAAGAGATCAACGTGGATCAGGCCGGAATCGTCAGGATAGATGGTGGGGTTGACTTTGGGTTTGGCCACTCTATGGCCCTTGCCGACAGCACATTCAGCACAAAGAGGGATGGCGTCTGAAGGCGGTAAAGTGAAGGCAAGAGGTAAAGCGGTGGCCAGCTCTTTAAAGCGGTTGTAGGAAGGATGACCAAGTCGAGCATGCCAAAGGAGATAGTCTCCCAAAGAGAGGATAGTGGGAGCCCCAGTAGCCAGTGCCAAGCTGGAGGCCGGTGCAGCCGTTCTAAGTTTGCAGGTGAAGGGCAATTGACCGGATGGTGTGCGGGGGATGGTAAGAGAAATTCCGTCTGGTAGGTCCATAGAACAATGGGTACGCTTGAAGGAAAGATTGATTCCCCGCTTTGACAAAGTAGGCTCAGAGAGTAGGTTGTGGCGAAAGGATGGAACGAAAAGTACGTCCCGGATGATCAGTCCATGTCCTTGATATGTCACTGAAATGTCTCCAAGGCCAATAGCGTCAACAATAACACCGTTAGCCACTTCCACAGTGTGGGTAATGGGCTTGAGGTGTAGGAAGGCGGATTCCTGATAGCACATGTGGTCAGAGGCGCCGTAATCAACCACCCATTTGAGTTTGCCATTAGAGGCTGCTCTAAATGCTTTGCATTAGCGGAGGCCAGTTGCTTCTGGTGGTATTCCAATTTGCGCTTTTTGCGTTCGGCTTGCTTTTGGGAGTCTGTGGCTCTAGGGCAATCCCAATAGTTGTGTTTACCGGTAGCAGAGCAAAAGGGACAAGTCACATTTGCCTTGACTGGAATAGCGTCCCGTTTAGAAGGTTTCTTAGGAGACTCAGCCGTGGCAGGAGCTGCGACAGAAGGGGTAGTCGGCACAGGTGCAGTATTGGCAGCTGGAGATGACTTCTGTTTCTTCTTGTTGCCAGACTGAAGGGCTGAAGAAGATGATGAGTCCGACTGATTGATCCGTTTGTTTAAAGCCTCCAATCTTAAGGCAGTAGTTTGAAGTTCGGCCAGACTAAGCTGACGATCGGTATTGCCAGCCGTGATTGACAGAAGGTAATGGGGATCAAGGGCCCTCTTGTAGAAATTGCGTTCTTCTTCAGAGGTGAGAGGACGAGGGAGTTGGATCCGCAGATCCAGAAATGCCTTGTTAAGCTGATCCACTGAGCGCTTCCCCTGTTTAAGATTATAGAACTTTTCAAGGATGACGTCCTGATGATCGATAGGGCAGTGGGCTTTCTTGAGGTAAGTCTGTAGTTGTTCCCAAGTCGCAATCAAAGGTTCGGTGCCAGCATTCATTGCCAATTGGTAGGATTGGTAACGTTGAGCCGCTTTGCCAGTCAGATAAGAGACAGCCAGGAGTACTTGATTGGCGTCACTGAGCTGGGCAACTGAAAAGTAGTTGTTGAACGCACGGATATAGTCAAAGAGACTCTGATAGTCAGGTTGGCCACTGTTGTTGCGTCCAGAGAAGTTCTTCAGGTTCTTGGAAAAAGAAGCGATCATAGCTTTGATGGCATTGGGGTCATCCTGACTTGCAGTAGACAGGGGTGGACCCACATGGGCGAGATAGCTACTAGTCGTCGGACTTGCGGGTCTAGTAGTCTCTTCACGAAACATAGGTGCGGGTACAGCTAAGGGTGTAGGGCTGACAACGCTAAGGCGTTCGTGCGGACGGGCCGAATGCATGGGCTCAGCTAAGGGATAAGTGCTGCCCTCATGCTGTATGGCACGGTTAGGTTCCTCCTCCGGCGCTTTAGTTGGAGAAGTGCCCCTCATCATAGGAGACATGACCGTTTCAATAAAGTCGTGGGTCTCAATGAGGGCTGTCCAAAGACCGTCAGTGATTTCACGTTGGATACTGAAAGCCTTTTTGAGTGTGTTGATGTCCTTAGCCATGCGGATTGCCCAACGGGGAGGTTCCCCCTCAGAAGCAGTGTCCTGGGGATCGCTTGGTTCGGACGGGTCACCCTCAGAACTGGATGATGGATGATCAGGTTCTTCAGCATCACCAGTCGCATGTGCGGCATGCCGTTCGTCAGGTAGGGGTACAGAGGGTTGAGGATCGGCAGCAGATGCCTTTCCCTTGTCAGTGAAAGTAGCTGCACGTTCTCCTCTGGGGGAGGAAGGTCCTTCCAAAGGATCTGCCCGCTTGACGGTAGGTGGACGCACTGGATCAGGAAGTCGATATTTATTATCCCTGACCCAATCTTCTAGATTCCGATCTCCATCCTCTGAGGTGTCCGCCATATTGAAGTAGTAGGTGGGTTGGTAGATGAGGTGGGTGACCGAAGGTAGAAGGGAGAGTGTAAAGGTGAAAGCTGCTAAAGGCAAAGCACGTGTAGGGTGCTCGAATGCGTACTGAGCGAAAGTAGCTAGGTCGCCAGGAGCAGGGCTCATAACCAGTTGCAAGTTGGTGCGCTGGAGGGTAATCGCTTAGACGGCCAAGCTTAAAGGTGCAAGTAGCAAAGAGCAAAAGGTAGTGTATTGCCGATAGTATAACAAGTCTTTCATAAATCTCTCTCAGAGCAAGGGGCGGGAGTAAAGAGCCCCCGGGCTTAAGAGTAAAATGGGTGAAGACAGCAGCGGCTCTTGAACAATGGAAATGAAGGAGCCGTGCAAATGAAAGGAACGTAAGGGGCCTAATGTCACAATGCAAGAGAACAATGGGAACCAAGTGGGGACCGTGCCACCAAAGACGCGTGGTGGTAGAGGATTAATCATGGAACCGTGTGCCACTTAAGACGTGTAGGTGGCACAGTTCGTAGGTAGCAGAGTGATGAAAATAGCCATGTACCGTCCAAAGAATCGTGGATGGCACAGTACGATAGTGTCCAAAGTAGAAGAATAGAAGCAAAGGAATAAAGGCTTCTGAGTGACCGGCCGGAGCTCCTTGGTATCCCAACATTGAAAGGCGCCAGGTGCATTGCAAAGCCCAAAGGGCATGACAACATATTCGAAAAGTCCAAATCTTGTACGGATGGCCGTTTTCTTGCGATCTTCCGTAGCGATGAGCAGTCGATGGTATGCGTGCTTCAAATCAATGAGCGTATAGAGGCGGGCGCCGAGAAGCTGGTTACGCATTTCTCGAAGATTGGGGAGTGGAGTGCGGTCCTTGATTGTGACGGCATTCAGTCCACGATAGTCCCAACAGACGCGAATTCCACCCGTTTTCTTGACAGCGAAGACCACTGATGCTCCCCATGGTGATTTCGAATGTTGAATCCATCCTTTTGAGAGGAGGTGATCTAGTTGTTTCCTTAATTCGCTCAGTTGATCTTGTGATATAGGACGTAATGCCTGGAAGACCGGTTTCGATCCGGGGATGATGTCGATACGGAAGTTATCATCGCCGCAATCAGGAGGTAACTCATCGGTTTCCTTGAAGAGAGTATCTTTGAATCGTTGGAGGATCGAGTCAAGGAATTTAGGCCAAGAAGGATCAGTATCAGCCTTGTTATCTTTCGTAGTAGGGCGTATATGGACTGCGAAGGCTTCTTGATATTGCTTATGTCGAAGTTGTTTATTGAATCGTCTCGTCGAGATAGCGGCAATACCCTGGAAGGGCTTCTGTTGTTCACGCTTAACGCTTTTAGCAGCTCCGTGAATGGTGAACGTTTGAGCCTTCTTGCCGAATGAATCGGGACTCTGAGCGTGCCGCTTGGATGGAAGAGATGAACAATTGAAAGCTTTTCCATCTAAAGTAAACAGGATGCGGTGTGGTTGCTCGACAGCAACACATGTGAAACTACCAATCACTTCAAAGAATGGAAGTCCCAAGATGAGCGGGATTCCAATAGGCGCAATCTCAAAGTGGAACGAGGCAACGGGATTGTAATCTTGCGAAGCATCATTAAAGATTTGGATTGGTTGAGTTGTGAGGGAGGTGATTCGAATGGTTTGACTGGCGCCGGCGGTATCGATATCATATGGTTTGTCGAGAGCTCTTTTCTCGAGTTTTCGTTTGCTAGCGATGCGGTCTTGAACAACCATCGTATTGCAACCAGTATCTAGAAGGGCTATAATTGGCTTGGTACCCATCTTGACTCGGAAGACCCAGCTAGGTGCACTCGAAGCCTTGTCGGGTTGAAGTCGCGTTTGGAAGTCCATTTGTCAAATGGATGTAGGATTGCCCTTAGGGCTTTCAGGTGGTCGATTGCATGTCATCCATGGTATATCGGATTCAGGGAAGATAGTATGTCCCTTATTGAGCTGAGAGGAACCGATTTCTACTCCCAGCCGTCCAGAAAATCCTGTTCTTGCTCATCGGTTTCGACTTCACTGATCCGATTGATTTGTCGGACAGGATAGTTACTACCGGTGGCTCGTTCTTCAAGAGTTTCGCCGTTGACGTCTTGTTTGGCGAAACAATCTTGGATGGTGTGATTCTTTCGTCCACATCGTTTGCAAAGTAACGCACTTCCCCGTTTTGTCGGAGTTTTGGGAGGTCTTGGAGTCCTGGGGAATGCTGGTCTACGTGTAGGAGTTTGTTGTGGAGTCGTTATTGGGGTTGGCACGCCTGATCTCTTCCTTGGTGTCTGTGGAATGGATTGTTTGGATGTTTGTGTTTCAGTTGGTGGTCTTCGAGGAGTAACCAGTACAGGTTGTTGAAAGGTACGTCGAGGAGTGCGAGAGGGGGCTTGTTCGATACCCAAATAAGGATGGAATCGGGCAGGGGCCTTGGCTTGTGCTCGTGCTGGAGTAGTAAGGTAGCCATCGACCGGATTGCGGGAGGCTGTTGCGTTTCGGACGCAGATTACGGCCAGGGGCCAAGTGACGGCTTGTCCAATGGTGAGTCTCATCGTCATGAAGTTTTGAAGAGCTTGGACGAGGTAAAGGCCGTAAGTCGAGTTACGGAGAAGTCCCGCGCGGAAGATGTCGATCATCTCGCTTTCCAGTAGAAGCCGTTCCGTAGCATTGCCGTTGGCACGAACAGCGATTGTTTCGAGATGTCAATATCGTTCCAATTCGCGGATGTAATCTTCAAGCGAGTTTCCAAGCGAGAGGGCCGCCATTTCTTGGTGTAGACGGTTGGTGACGTTGCAAGGCATCCAGCGTTGATAGAACTGGGTGGCCCACCAGGCGGCAACGCCTTCGGCAGGAACGGCAGGCTGAACACGGAGATTGTTCATGATAGCGACGTGCCAAGCGACAACTGAAGGGTCCATATTGGTGATGGCGTACTTGTCGAAGTAATTGAACTCGTTGTAGGCAATGCCAGTATAAGTCGTGATGAAGTGGTTGCAGGCTGTGACGTTTGTGGTGACGAAAAGATCAATCAGCTCCATGTCATGTTCGCCAGAGAAGTATGGGATCGTCTTCGTATTGGCGAGCAGAGTTGTTCGTAAGGTGATTTCACTGAGTCGGTGACCATTCTGCAGAGCAGGGCCTACGGCGGGGAAAGTCCAGGCGGCAGGTCCGGGTGCAGCCATCGTGGATTACTATATTCAAATCAAAGAGAGAGCGAGAGGAAGTGAGTTCTGACAGGAGGGACAAAGGTGGTGCTACCATGTGAGGTGCCTATGTTTCAAGGCGGGAGGAGTTGTTTCGGTCTGGAGTTGAGAGGAGCGGGTAGAGGGATGAAAAGAGAAGTTGATTTCAATGTGTCAATTTTGATGTATTGGATGAGATGATGTCTCTATCTGAAAGGAACTTTCCTCCCGTTTTTATATGAGATTCTTTGGTTTGATGGTTCTAGCTAACTTGTGGAAAACAGCGAGATGATCTAGGGATCTATGGCAGTGCATCTGCGCATTGCGGGGGTATGCTGACAGAGCTGAGACTTGTGGAGATGCTTATGAGAGATTGGATAATCGCTTATGAGGCGCGTCTGCCTTAACTTGGGATATGGCTTTTTACTAGCCGAAAATAAGTAAAGTATAAATATGCCATGATGGCCATCTCACACAATGTCAGTCGGTACTTCGGACAGTACTATCGCCGAGTCTGCATGAATTTCTCCATGATTCATCTCATCCACATCGGCATCTGCGTCGTGGGAATCATGGTAGATCGAGGCATCTATATTAACGTCTTCTTCAGCGTCAGGACCCCGTTGGGCTTCTTGTGTGGCTTGACGGGCTTGTTGGCGGGTCTGCACTCCTTGAATGGGAGATCTTGCACTAGGCATCTTGACGGTGTGCTCGGTACTTCTTGGCACTTGAATTTCGACGGAAGACTTGTAGTTTACAGGTTTTACGAAGGGAGAATGATTCGAATTCGACCGGTCTCAGGGCTCATAACCTATTGGAGATATCGGCGTTTCCAGTACTTTATCGGAAATGCAGAGGATTGGCCGAATTCGATGTGGCCTCCAGTATACTTTGTAAAGGGGGTTTACAGAGCTCTTCTGTGATGCAGATGACGATGTAGCGTTGTCAGATGCACGGAGATGTAATGTATGTGAATGTATTTTTATGTCTTAAAGTCTTATCGGTAATGTCTCGCTTCAACCGTTCTAATCTACTTTTTCTCCAATCACGTGATCACACGTGATCCAATTCAGCTCTTAGCGTTACCGGTATGACGGTCACGCGTTCTAGTCGGAGAATCCAAGTAAGGATCTAATGTAAGGACCAAACGTTGAGTACGCAAGTCTCAACATTCCAATAACTACACTGCCATAGAATCCCTAGTTCATCTCTCCGTCCTCCACAAGTTAGCTAAAAGCCATTAGGCTCCTCACATGGCTCATTGTGAAAGGGACGGTATTTAAGGGTCCTTTAGTAGAGTTAGTTAGTTTAGTACACGTGTTTTGTATCACTCTCGTGTATGATGCCAGATGTATAGAGAATGGACGGCAGGTGCCGCATTCTCTGCTATGGCAACGCATGAGTATATAAACGGGTGGACCCCAGGGTCCTCCCGGAGAAAGGACAGAGTTGTATACACCTCCATTACTGCGGTACACTGGAGGACAATTCTCCTAGGTCTATATGCAGAGGCGTGTAGTCTAGTACTAAGGATAGAGGTATTCATACAGAGCAGCACTTCTACTCTTGCCCTTAGCACTAGACATACTAGCACACCCCGGCACATAGCCGAACTCATCCAAAAGTCACGTCGGTCCCCAAGACGCCGTATAGCATATATTGTGCCTATAACCCCACCCGATCAGGACCCTTTCACATCATATAAAAGAGGGAAGGAAAGTACCTCCCGGTTAAAGATATATCATTCCTCATCAATACACCCTTACCCATATTCAAAAAAACAATCTACCTCTCGTCTCTAACTTCTTCTTCCTGCTGACCCACTTTCTTCGCTCAAATCATAACCTCCCGCCTTGAAACATAGGCTCCTCACACGTATAGAGCTGAGACTTGTGGGGAGTTTGCTTATGAAGGATTTGGTAATCACTTATGAGGCGCGTCTGCCTTAACTTGGGATATGGCTTTTTACTAGCGGAAAAACAATAAGTAAATATATATATGTATGCCTTTGTGGCCATCTCACATTCTGCACAACATTGCCCGCCCGCACGGCTCCCTCACGTGTTCACCAGTTTACGGTGTAGGGTTCCCCTGCTCTCAGTTTTTCAGTGGCTTGTGGTGGCGCGGTAACTGCTCCTCTTTCCTTCTGCTCCCAGTTTTTCGGTGGCTTGTGGTGGCGCGGTGACCCCTTGGTTGCAGCTCAAGATCATCGCTACGGTGATTTTAAACGCATTCATTCCGGGATTCCAAGTACAGCGTTCAACACAAGTCGTCATATGCCAGGGGAAACCACAAGATTCAGCGCTTGGTTGGAGGGGTTCTACAACGACTCGCTCGGAGGGGCAGTTGGGCAAATATTTTACACGTTGGCTGTGCTTATGGTTGGTGGGATATGTGAGGTCGGGGGTGGGTGGTTGGTATGGCAAGTCTTGCGAGTAGGGAAGTCTGTTTGGCTTCTGATTCCAGCGGCGGTCATTCTAGTCCTCTATGGGGTCATCATGACCTTGCAAATGTTACAGTTCTCCCGGGCGTTCGCTACGTACGGAGGTGTTTTCATACTTGTATCTCTTTTATGGGGTTGGGTAGTAGATAAGCATGTACCTGATAGATGGGACTGGATAGGGGCGGGAATTGCCGTGCTGGGCGTTGGTGTGGTTGCATTCGTGCCACGTAAGGCTACCGAATAATGGTAAGGAACAAACTGCTGCTGCATATATCGGACGTGTTCATAGATGTACACATAGGAAGGCCTTCGGAGAAGGGACGAAGCATCTAAATAACGGAAGGCAAGAGCGAGGTATCTTTGCAATTCCTTTGTTTTGTTTGATCCGATTTCATTCTTACGGCAGCGACTGATAAGCTTTTTCAAACATAACAAGGACTACTATGCTCCCTTCCGTCTCTTTCTCCGTTTAGATTACTGAACAACAAATAAAGCCATATGCGTTACGTTCACTACTGTGCTCCCTCCGTCTCTTTCTTGGTTCAGATTACTACACAACAAATAACATCATATTCGCTACGTCCAACATTTGTCAAATGCGTGCAATGACCTTGACCGACATACCCATTTCCAATGCGCTTCCCAAGTTCTATATAGAAGAATCTAGGAACGTTTTCCGGAGGTATGGTTTTCGGAAGATTGTTTCGAACGAAGAGAAGCGTGCACTGGGCCGCCGACGATCTCCTTATTCTTCTTCAAACCCCCAGCACTAGAACAACCATGATAAGAGTTTAGCATTAAATGTAAGCAGTGAGTCTCAAGGACGACAGGAAATACGCACAATGCTTTGACCATCTATTGTGACGTGGGAAACAAACAAAGGTGTTCAGTACTGTCTGACATATGCTCACCATTTGAGACATGGACAGAAAGCTCAATCTTACCGTAGAGAATACCGCTTGAACTCGTCGAATCTCAGCGAAGATACTCCTCTCATCAAGCGCCTAGATTAGAGTTGGAGCGTTACTTGAAGTGTCTGCCCAACACGGTTTCTGAAAGCAAAGCTTACATTGGTTTTCTCCAGGGAGGAAAAGTCAAGCGTTGTCATCTTTTCCATCACCTTCGCAAGCTTGAGCAGCGGGAGACCCACCAGGACAAATACTGCACCGGAGAAAACGGCCAATCCGACAGCAACACCGATCGAGACTCGCAAAGCCTTGCGCCAAGCAGATTCAATGGTTTCGTACACCTGTCATTTGGACCGATTAGGCGAAAGATGCTTCCAGCACAACAAAGTGCATTGTTACAAACCACTGCGCGAGGGATGGCCATGACCAAAACTTTGTCTTGGTTGGGATAAGAGCTGATCATGACTCTTTTGGTCAACAGAATCTGCAGATTTAACGTATTGTGAGAAAAGAAAGACGGAAACATTCCTTCTTGCGCATTACATTGATGATTCATACCCATTGTCCGGGATAGCCCGATAGATAGATACCATCATATCGCATGGCGGATTCGGAAGCGGCATCAGCGAAGCTGGTAAATGTTCTCAGGACTTCAGCCTGCAGCGCGCGTGTCAATGGGTCGGGTGCCGAGATGTCGAAGTTTTGCCCCGTCATGGCTGTCTGGATCCCCACCGAGCTACTGCTCGCGACAATGCCGAAGGTCTCATTGAGCATAGCAATAACTGAAGAAGTGCGCCACCGTTAGTTTTGTCTCTCAAATCATGGCGCAATGTCCAAGGCACATATGAACTCTTCTACGCACTGCTGCCGTCACTTGGTCTGTTATCCTTGAGAATATTGGTCCAGGTGCTATCTACGCGGATGCCGGCACTGCAGTGAAAAGCAGGCATGGATGCGCCAGTAGGGTAGTGTCCCGCTGTGACATAAGCTTGATATGTATTCAGTGGGCCAACAAGAGCTGGATATTTAAAGTAAAGAGTTTTGAGTAAGTAATCTAGTCCGTCCCTCTTTGCTTCATCTGCGTCTTTGTGAAGATGCCGCAGCTCGGAGAGATTGTCTCACCATTCCAGAAGGTCCGCTTCAAAAGCGGATACAGTCCAAGCTGCTGCAGGGTGGCCAATCCAAGTGGAGCAACGTATTTTTGATCCAGATACGCATTCGGATTGTAGTTATAAGCTGTGGGGAACAAAGGTCAATAGGTGAAGATTAGCAATCACATCCGATAGGAGGCAATACTTGTGGGGTGTATGCCATAGACTTTAGCCAAAGCATTGGTTTCTAGATTGGATGATCATTAGGGGTTCCATTTTAGTGAAGAACGACGGAGAAGAGGTGAATCCATACCGTTCGAATCAGTCTTTACGATGACGGCCCCGGCTCCGGGCGAATTGTACGTGGTAAGCTTGATGCAAGGTAGCTTTTAGTATCTACCCTCCACAGTGCACAAGACGATCGCTTACGCACTTGATTGAATTGGACGGTGGCATTGCTTGGGGGAGATACTGAGGCAGTAGCATTACTGGATTCCTTTAGCTTTGCTATCGTTGTCATGCGATGGCTTGACAACATACCTAAAACCAGGTTTCCAGAAGACTTGCATACAACCAATGGTGTCCAATCCGTATTTGTGATGCAATCGTGTAAGATCCGCTCCCCAGGGTGCAGTTTGCATGTTTGTAAGGTTGGCTGAACAATTCAAACGCGTAAATATGCCTGCAATAGAGTTTTCACAGAATCTTTAACGGTTGTAACTCACGAGTTGCAAAAGTAGCCGCGACGCGCGGCATGCTTGTGAGATATTCAATGACCGGAAACATCACTTTAACGGAATTCGTGATGTTGCCGGAGACCTGTGGGCCGCGAAAAGACAGCGTGTTAGCGACCCTTTTACATAACTCGTCCCACTTGTATACATCACCGTACCTTGTCCATCAGCGTCGTCAGGTAGTTGTCGCTGAGTGTATTAGTGGAAGTAGAACTACCCTCACTGAGCAGAATGAAGGTCTGATCGTTTCGTTAGAAACATTAGTCCAAGCTTCGGGAGTCCATCACCCAAGTGAGCTCTGAATCTGCTTACCGGAAGTAAGACGCAGATCAGGGATACTATCACCAGCAGCGGTGCAAATATCGTCAGAGGGATTGCGGGTAGGCGAGTGATCTTATCCTTCCGCGCCGATGCGGTGGCTAGGTCACTAATCTTGGGATCATGGTGGCCTGCCTCCAACAACTTGTGTTCCTCGCGCGAGATTTCTGCTGCCATGGCCAGTATACGCCAAACTGAAGTGGCGGCGAGATTTGAGTTTTGAAGTCAGAAGCGGGATAGTGCTTGTAGTTCGATTGAAGAGAACGACGAGGTTCCGTTCGCAGGCTTTGAGGCATAAATTTAAATAGGAAGATGCTCCTGGGTCTTGGTGACAATTCGCGCTCTGGCGGGAGTGATTACTTAATGCCCAGCCACCCGGGCTGTGTCACTTGTCATTATTCCGCGGGTATGGGGAATTGACGGTGCTCTTTCATTTCGATTGCACAGTTCACTTATTCAGTTAGGTCGGAAATACTCTCGTTGCGTTGAGGCAAGACAGCGGTGGTTACGTGCGGTGGGAGTAGTGCTGAATCAGCCGAGATGGGTGTGATTGTTTTTCTGGAACGGTTTTTGGACGGCAAAGCGGAAGAAGCTGGCGGGGGACAAGTAACACGTTCTTTTAAGCCAATGCAGCTCAAAAGAGGGATAAAAAATGCGGACCATAAACTTTACAATGCTACTCACTCACTTACCAATAAGACAAGACACCAAATCAGCGCCTCTGACAATAAGCATGTTTGCTTCCGTTTGTGCTGCGACCCCTCAACATAAATGAAACGGAGCACGACTGGGACTTCTATGCAGTGCACCAGCTTATCGGTCTAAATTCTCGCTGAATCTGAGAAAGTACAGGAAAAAAGAAACAGAAGAAGGGTACTTGCATCCTTACATCGAGGGAAATGCCACTGAATCGTGTGGAAGACACAAATCTCTTCTCGTCATTTACTCAGCCAAATATGTGATCATGATATTCCGCATGTTTTGAGGCAACCAACCGCATGTATTGAGGCAGAATCAACTATGAATCAAAGCTTTACATGACAAGAACTCGCATTTCACGATGTCTATCAACTAGTTAACGAAAGGAATCTTTCTCTACCATTCCTTCCCAGTTCGAGCGTGTCTTGTTTTGCCCAAAGCGCGGAGGTCTGAAACGTTGCCACTCTTGCTCTAGCACGACCTGCCTTGAGTAAGTTGCCCGTTGACGCAGCCGTACATGGTGCATGAGTCTAAGATTGAGGAAGAATACCGAGAGGGCCGTTACTGAGTGTGAGCAATCTAGCGTAGTAGGTAGCGATCGACTATAGCACAACAGCGCAATGCACACAATTTACTCACAGCACGCAGGGCCGCAAGGAATCAATCCAGCGCCACACTGAGTCGGAGGGTTAGGGTTAGGCGGTGTGCCGCCCGACGCAGTCTTCGTGTACACAGAAACGTAATCGACCAAAAGCTCCCCTCCATTCGTCGTAGACGCTGTCGGGTTACCAGGCCAGCCGCCTCCGATGGCAAGGTTAAGGATGATGTACCACCCATGCGAAGTAAGACTGTTCCAAACACCGGGGGAGAGTTCCGATTGCGTTACGCGATGGAACAGGGCGCCGTCGAGATACCAACGAATCGCCTGCGGGGAAACTGAGAGGTCGACTTCCACTCGGTCTTTGGGCGTGGGCAAGGAACGACGAATGAGAAAACGGTTTGCGGCCGAGAAATTTGAAATACTTAAAAGATGCAACTCTGATGGTACTGAGCGTGCAAATGAAATACTCACAGACATGGAAGTCACTGTGCAAAGTGGGGGAGCCACCCGCGATGCTTGCGCCCCGGCCCATTGATTCATTGCACTCGCCACCAGGAGCTTTGTCACAGTGCAGGGTGCCATATTGAGTATTGATGCCATTGACGTTCTCCATGATGTCAATCTCGCCACAGCTTGGCCAATTGGTGTAGACTCCCCTGAAGGCGGTACCAAGCATCCAAAACGCTGGCCAGTAACCCTGCGGGACAGCGACTTGAGGAAGTTTAAGACGGCCTTCGACCGCCATGATGCCCCCTGCCGGAGGGGCAAAGTTGTTTATGGCGGTCTCGATACGTGCGGACGTCCAGGACCCCGAAGAAGATCGGATTGCTTTGATAACCAGGTTTCCCGAACCGTCGAGGAAGACATTGGAAGGACTATGGAACGCATGGTAAACTTGTCAGATTACTCTGGGCGCGCGGAAGGCATATAGCGTGTTCACGAGTCCCTCGCTGCCTCACACCTGTTTGTGTTTGCCTCAATCTCACCGGTACCCCAGTTCGGCGCTGCACCAGGATAGCCTGTCCCAAGGCTGTAAATCCAGTTCGAGGCTGACGGCTGACCAATGCCCGTAAAATCATCCGCCCACTTGCGCGTCCATCCAGCTGGAGTTGCTGGTAAGGCCGCAGAGGCCAACGAAAGCGCGGAGAGGACACAGAGCGCAATGGGCTGGAAATGCATTCTGATTGGAGGTGAACGGATGAATCGTATATGCTTGACGCTGTTGAACTGGACGCACGACCAAAGACATTGCCGCCTATCTTATATTCAAAACGATGCCTTCTCCCAAAACTTTGTCTCCTGTACCGCAACACCGGCAGGATCCCATGCGACCCTACTGCATATCGTGGTGAGGGATCCACATCCTTGCATGTGCAAATATGTGCGTTGTTTAGATGTGCGAGGGTGGGTCTGGAAGGACAAACCAAAACACGGCCAAAAGCTATTGGACAAATGGGATCAACAGGCACTTGTACAATTGCACGGGACCTCTTAGTGGATGGATGTCCGACATGCGGACATTTTACGAAGCCACCAACGGCCTTGGTGGATTGATGAACCTGCAGTAGTGCGGAGTGACAAATAGAGGCCAAACGGCAAAGGTCCACAAGGGATCACTCCATTGGGACGAGATGAAGAATTGTTCGCGGAACAAAAAGAACCCCCGCCAAACCGACACGACCATTGGTGGGTAAATGATTCAACCCCCAAAAAGGGGATTGTATGATACTTGGTCGCCCGGGGTGGCGTGACTGTCTTGGGACAAGCACATGTAAGAATTATCGAACACTTGAAATGATATAGCAGGCCGCAAAGCCGCCCAGCCGCCATCATGGCAAGGCTGTAGTACCAGCATGCATTGCTCGCGTGGTTTGTGTGTCGGAGACTTGGAGTCCCAGCGTATGACGGCGTACGTCAGCGGAGCCCACAATCTACCGTGACGTCGTGGTGATCATACCAGACAGTACGGTACGAATTTCTACAGACAGGGGCCTCGGTAGTGCTCCATCGCATTCTGGAGATGCTGCTTGAGGAGTGGTCGTGCTTGAGATACGGTGCTGGTGTTCTTCAGCGTCCCGTCAGAGGGGTTTCTGCAAGTCCACATCGAAAGTTTCCGCTGATGATGGTCAGGAGACGACGAGAGACACGAAGATGATGTTTCATTCATGCAAGGGAACACTCCTGGCGATGCAAACATGCAATGCAGCCAATGATATAGACCGCTAACATATTACCATGCGTGAAGCCATGTCAAATACCTGCGGCGCTGGGCTTCGGTCGGAGACTTGTGCTCTTGTAGACGACACAACGGGATTGTCCCCGTCACTCCCAATTTTCGTGAAAACGGGATGCTCTTACAGGGAACCATGACCGGCCAATCATTGGTGTCATCTCATGCAACATTAATCTGCAAGGTTTCAGGTGACTTGTAATTGGAAGCCTCCGGAACACGTTCGCTAAAGGGTTGAGATTCCCATAGGATTGCAATATATGGTTGTCGACTTTTCTCATTTGAAGTATGCAAGTTCGGGGGAATCGCATTCTCGAGTCTCGTGTTTGGACCAGGACGTCCTCGTTATCCCATCACATTTTCTCATATTATTTGTGAACGCGGATCGACCGACTTTATTAACATGACATTTCACTACAATGCAACTTTTGTCTATCTACCATCTAGAGCTGCAGCCTTGTACTGACGCTCTCAGATCTTGAATGTACTCTTGCCCCGGATGTCCCTGCTTGAGGCCCCGACATACGCCGTGAAAGTTCCTCGGACAACCTTCCAGCCACCTTGCCAGATACTAAAATCTTCTTCATTCAAAGTAAATTTGACCGTTCTCCTCTGTCCCGCCTTGATGTTGACCTTCTCAAACCGCCTCAAGATCTTGGGCGGCTCCCCAGCCGCAGCAGGGAAGCCAAGGTAGAGCTGCACGACTTCTGCACCGGCCACCTTGCCCGAGTTGCTGACGTCGACGGACATGGTTGCGGTCTTGCCCGAGGAGGAGGCGGTGGCTTTGACGTTGGAGTAGCTGAACTGTGTGTACGACAGACCATGGCCGAAGGCAAACACGGGCTCAATGTTCTTGGCGTCATTCCAGCGGTAGTCAATGAGGAGGGCTTCGGTGTAGTTTACTTGCGGCATAGGTTCGGAGGACTTGTACTCTATATCGGCGGCGTACTGTGTCCTGTCGGCGTTGATGGTGAAGGGGAGACGACCCGAGGGGTTGACAGCCCCGAAGAGAACATCGGCCAGAGCGTTGCCGGATTCTTGGCCGGGCATGAGAGCATAGATCACAGCGGTGATGTTCGGATTGTTGATCCAGGGCATGTCCACGGCTCCAGCGGCATGGACGATGACGACCGTGTTACGGTTCTTAGAGGCGACGGATTGGATGAGGTTGTCGCCGTTCTTCCAGAGGGTTAGGTTGTTGCGGTCACCGACATTGCCGTCGACGGTGATGTATTCCTCTCCAGAGTTGGCGGAAACAAAAACAAGCGCCATGTCAGAAGCGTCGGCAAGGGTCTGCGATCCGGCGAGGTCATAGTCGTCAAAGTCCCAAGTCACTCTGATGTGGTCGGCCCGCGCACGGGCCGAGATACCTTCGTATGGTGAGACGAGGTAAGGGAACGGGGCGGTGCCGGATCCCCATCCTTGAGCTAGGGTGCCATCGTATCCACCCTTGTCGGGGAAGAAGTCGGGGCTGTGGATACCCGGTCCAGCGTCGGAACCGTGAAGAGAGATTGTGTAGTGACCTTTCTTGGTGGAGATAGGAAGGACAGACTTGGTGTTGCGGAGCACGATGGTCGAGGCAGCACCGACTTGGCGAATAAGTTTGTCGTGATCGGCTTGGGCGTCGACATGCTTGTTGTTCTTGGGAGTCCACGAGTCGAAGTTTACCGCGGGGAAATTCTTGTTTTGTTTCAACTGGAGCCATGCGGCCAAGATGCGGGTAGCCTTGTCATCCACAAGCGCGGCTGGGATGGTTCCCTAAAGATAAATCAAAGCAGTTAGAATGGACCTGAAAGCCATCTAAAAATACGCTATCACCTACGTTGTTGACAAGCTTCTCTAGGTTGGTGTACCAGAACGTGCCAGCTCCAGGGAAGCTGAAAGGTGGCACACCTGGCGTCGTGATATTAGGGAAGATAGCATCTCCGGGCATGAGCATATCTGTACCAGCCAAAGCCGTTTGGATACCCTCGTAGTTTGCCCACCAATCGGTCATGACAAACTGTTCAAGATTGGTGAGCACCAGGACTAAAGATAGTTTTCAAAGTTGTACGGCGAACGCTTACCCCTTGGAAGCCCAACTCGCCCTTCAAAACGTCGTTAATAACGTACTCGTCTGCGCACGCTTGTGTGCCATTGATGAAGTTGTAAGCGCACATGACGGCTCCGACGCCAGCGTCTACGCATGCCTTGAACGGCGGCAAATACACCTCATGGAAGGTCCTGTCATCGACGTTGCTAGACCCGGTCTTGCGGAAGGTTTCCTGCTCGTTCAGGATGTAATGCTTGGCGGTCGCGATGACGCCTTGCGATTGGATGCCCTTGACCGTGGCGGCCGCCGTAATGGAGGTGAGGTAGGGGTCACCGGAACCGCCTTCCCATGCACGTCCGGCAGCCGGGGCTCGCATGAGGTTCATCATTGGCCCGAGGGCGACCTAAACAAGTAGCAACATAAAGGAGATATGTTCAGTTAATCGGCCCTCCTGACATCTCTCCGGCGGTCACTTTCGGCCAAGGCACTTACATTGATACCCTTGGCCCTGAACTCTTCACCCATGGCCACTCCTTGCTTGTACATCAGGTCTTTGTCGAAGGTAGCAGCAACATTGATGCCGGCTGGGAAGCTGGAGGTGCGGTCACCAAAGCGGACGCCGAGAGGTGAATCCTGGAGACAGAGACCAGGGAATTTGATGCTGGGAATATTGAGAATATTTCCCACGCATGGTCCAGATTCCCATCCGACGCCGGTGGCAAGGATAGTCTTCTCAAGGAGGGTGAGTTTGGAAACCAGAGTCTTGGCTTCCTTGACCGCGGCGGACCAGGATCCTGTTCCCTTGACAGCATTGAAGGCTGGAGTAGAAGAAGGAATGGGTTTCGGTTTGGCAGTAGCGTCGGCAGATGCTGTCGGAGTGGCTGCAATGGTGGCCTCGTCGGATGTCGTGGGCGCGGCGCTAGCGCTTGCGAGGAGGCCAAATGCCAGGGATAAAGCAGTGAGCTTCATAGTGCAGAGGATGCTTTTGATGGAAAGTGGGTGAAGATCGACAAATGACCGCCGCTCCTTCGATCTTTTTATACTGTTCGCAGCGATGGGACATACTCCTTGTCCGCTATCACCTCACATCATGATGGCAGTCCGTGGAATCAACATAATCGTCCCCACGCTGGAAATCAATACACTAACAAGTATCAAAGCATTCCTGTCATCAGTGACCAGTGAACGTGAGTGGTAGAAAACTGTACACGCTTCTCTCGTTTGTGACCGTGTGCCATTGTCGTAAACCTTGACAGCAGCAGCGTCCTACACGAAGAGGTGCTGTCTGTACATGCGAGGCAACCGTGACGGTGCGTCGGCAACGCTCTTGGAATCAATACACCAACCATCATTAACACAATCTTCTCGTTGGTGGCTGCGAGCGGTACATGCGCTAGCAAGCCAGTGTATCATCAAACCTTCAAGGGAAGACGTCTTTTACAACTATGACACGAAAGCGTGGCACATTTGCCAAGAGTCGCGGCTGAACAACAAAATCTGTACCTTGATGATGACCCTGCACCTGATATCCACACCATCTTGACTGTGGAATATCTTTCAAACGTACACCAGAACGTGGGGGAGTCCGCTTGTAACACCGGAACTTGCAAAAGCCGTTCTCCGCGTTAGTTTCACCAAGCCGCATCTTCCCGATGTTCCGTCAGAAGGTACTAGATCACCCAGCTCGCCCATGTCAACCTCGTGGACCTATGACAGCTCATCGCCTCACTTGCAAGACCATTTCCTTAGCCTTCACCCAATGGAGCGCAAGTGCAGAGCAATTGAGCAGCCAAATCGGGTATCGGGGCGAGGATGGCTTCGGACCCATCATTGTTAGTAATTTTGCATTGGTCTTCGTCTCTCGATGCTTCGAATGTCCGAAAGTTTCCATCTGTCTCCTGTGGACCTTCTGGCACGGGACCTACGCACGACCACCACGGATTTGCGTTCTTTGGTGCCCCAATGTTCCGAGGGGCAAGGCGGCATCAGAATCACCCACGAGAGCGTGACCTCAGCACGACCGCTAAATTTGCGTACGCTGGTGGGATGTCGTACACAACCGAACGGCAGGAAAGATACACCGAGGGTGCCCACGATTTACCCTCAGCTCTCTGCTTATCAAACCGAGATGTAAGAGACTCGTGCCCATGCTAGAGTAGATCTAAATCGGCTAGTAAGGATTCACAGCTTCCGCAACCTTGGCAATGGGAGCAATGACACAGAAAAGGTTCCATGTAACCAACTTTACAGCCCAAGCATCCCAAACTTCGAAGCTTGCGCTCTCGCACTGTTTCGGACGCCGATGAAGTGATGCTGACATGGACCCGATTTTTCATCTTCGTTCACTTCCTTTTTAGCTTTCTACACGTCGATGCCATGCACACGCTGGGAGGTGATCCCAACTACAATGCGGCACATATTGGACGTCTATCAGTACTTGTGTTCTCCAACGAGAGCTGCATGTTTGGTGGTGTGTAAAAGCTAGCGACATGGGAAAAACGTCTCTAACCATACCACCCTCCTCCTTTCTTCCATAACCCTAACCCTAAAAACGGTGAGGTCCGGATTCAGGGTTTCCTTACCTGCCAAGTGGGTAAGATGCGTGCCATGTGCGTCAGTGAAACGCCGGCGTGGAAAATTCTTTCATCGAATAGGTTGACTGTGGAATCTCCTCGTCTCCTTTTGGAGCCTTGTATCCGCCTGTTGAGCGTCCGAAGTGTATCTGCATGAAAACGCGCAAGTTTGATCAGGCAAACTATGTGCAAGGATCATCCCGAATGATGATTGCAGCGTGCAATGGAGTGGCTAATGGGGACAATAATATAGTAGTATGGCTTTATCTGAGAATAGATTCATTCCGCATCCCGCTATCATCCACGCTTGGTGTATGTAAGTTGTCTGAACTTCGATGTCCGAAAATCTATTTTAATTAACTGATTCTAATGAGTGGGTCTATTGGAGGCAGAGAAAAGAATATCAGGACGAGATGCCCGCTTTGATCAAGAGATATAACTGGAGGATTGGGGAGCTTGCAAAACAACTTGCTGGTCATTTGCACATATCATCTATGTCGTCGCGGCTCACCTCCGCATCCTCTCACAGCTAAAGAAGACGCCCCGTTGTCCAGCATCCCCCTTGGCATATCTCAGATGCCTGCCACCGTACTTGGACAGGGTGTGCTTCATAATACAGAAGAGTAGTATCCTGATGCTGATGCCGTTCAAAATTGTTTGTCAAGATTCTTCATAGCCATCGTTGGGAACTTTAGGGTCCATGACTTGCCACGTATTTAGGATTACCGAGCGCTTTCGCCGACTAGCTCTACATTCTACTTCCAAAATCAATAAATAAGCGTCCTCTACCACGAATGTTTCTAGAGATACGCCATGTGAAGATCGAAGGCCAGACTTCCTCAAAGTTTGTGAAACGAAGGAAACTATCGCCGCCCTCTCCGCCCCTCAGCTAAAGCCCTGATGAGGCTGTAAAGCACATTCGGCTGACACGGCTTAGTAATATAGTCCGTCATGCCGCATTGCAGGGCGCGTTCGCGGTGTTCCTCACGCGCGTTGCCGCTCAGCCCGACAATGGGAACAGCATCGATTCCAAGTCGAGACTCCCGGTCGCGGATCTGCAGAGTCGCTTCCGTTCCGTCCATTACTGTATGAGAGATAAGTACATGGAGAGGAGAGGTGGGGTTACGGGGGAAGGTACGTACCTGGCATCTATATAGTAGGAAAATTGGCGGAAAAATGGTTGAGACACCTGCAAGGAATTGAAAACATATAAAATCATACCTCGATCTGCGCAAGGAAAACTATCAGAATCTAAACCGCGCTCCCTTACAAAACAACACCACTCACATCCATTAAGATCACATCGATGTCCACCGGATTCGACTTTCTGATGGTTTGTAAGGCTTCCTCCCCGTTATTGGCCACCAGGGTAACAAACCCGGCCAAATCAAGCTGTCGTCTCAACACTCGTTGATTGATCAAATTATCTGCATATCGTTTAGAACAAAAAATCGCTTAGAAAATCTAATGAACAGTCTCACCTTCAACAACTATAGAAACATGTTAGTAACCAACTTTACAACCACTCCCCGCCTCCCAAAAAGGGCTGAAGTCATACCTAAAACAGCAATAGATTTCTCATCAATCTGCTTGCTGATCTGCGCACCGCTATTCCCGTCGTCCGGGGTACGTCGAATGGGTGACTGCGGCTCTAAAGTGACTGGGTCTTCAAGTCGCACAGTTGGAGCCTTGCGCTCCACGCGAACATAAAAGCTGATCTTGGTGCCTTTGCCAAGGTCGGATTCTACGCCAATGTCGCCTCCCATAACCTGGACCATCTGCTTCGAGAGGTGCAGTCCCAAACCACTGCCGCCATACTCGCGGTACGTCCTGATCGTCGCTTGCGAGAAACGTTGAAACAGTTTTTCTTGCACCTCCTGTGACATTCCTTGAAGTCCATGGCGTTACAACAGCTCGCGAGGACGAACGCGTCAAAATTAATGTACCTATCCCGGTATCCCGGACGTCGACGCACAGCATGATGCTTGTCGGCTCATCCCCAGGTCGGGAACTCAAGCTGATGTCGATACGCCGCTCGGTACACTTCTCCGTGAACTTTATGGCATTGCCCAGTAGGCTTGCCATGGATTAAACTTTAGTACACTCATCCTAACCCTAACCTTTTGAGATAATGCACCCACTTGATCATAACCTGACTCAACCGTTCGGGGTCCCCGTGGACTTTGCCATGCGCCCAGTCCATACGGGAAGTGAACGACAAGCTTTTTGCCTCCATTAGTGCCTTGAACATGTTCACCGTGTCGCCAATGGTCTTGACTGGGTCAAACAATCTATCGTTGATAGCGAACGACCCACTCTTCAGTTTGCTCAAATTCAAAACATCGTCTGCGATCAGACGCTGATGCGTGGCGCAGGAATGGATCGCGTCCAAACACTCCACGTCCGACGCTATTTGAGTGAGCATTTCTTCACGTCCTTCGGGGGACCTCTTGGCGTGTTTTTCTCTCACTCCGATTCCCCTTCGTAAGAGATCTACAGAGCCCCTACAAAATTATAAGCGTTAACGTGAAGTACATGAGCTTGGCCCGCCCATCACTGCCGTGCGTTCTTACAGTATTCCGCTGATTGGATTTCTAATTTCGTGCGATATCATGTCGATAAAAGACTCCTGGCTCTTGCGATTTTCTTCCGCCTCGTTCAGTTGTTGTTGTTGCATCTCGACTCTTTCAGAGATATCGGTAACCGCGCCCAAAAATCCCACAACTTCCCCTGTCTCGTCATTCTCTGGCGACCACTGTGCGAGACACCAGACTACCCGGCCATCGGGATGGAGATATCGAAATTCCACTTTACAGGCCATACGCGCTCCTACGCTCGTATACCAGCAGCGGCTTACTTCGGGAAAATCATCGGGATGCACATTAGATAATGCTGGATCCTTCCCGCCCCCGCCGGACAGGGTCAGCATGCGTTCTGAGCGATAAGTGACGTTCCCGGAAGCGTCCGCGCGGAAAATGCCTACCGGACTGACCCTGGCAAGATGCATCAATTCAGAACGCAATCTCCCCAATTCCAGATGGGTCCTAACTCGGGCAATCAGTTCCTTGCCACTGAAGGGCTTGCACATGTAATCGTCCGCCCCACTTTCCAAACCTTCCACTCGAGCCTCCTCCCCCGCACGAGCCGACAATAAAATGATAGGAATTAGTCTTAGAACCGGATCAGCCCGAATATGTTTCACAAGTTCCAATCCCGACAAGCGCGGCATCATGATATCCGATACCAGAAAGCCTGGGGGATGTCGCTTGCACATATCCAGAGCTTCCTGTCCGTCTCGGACGACCCGAACGCGCCAGGACTTGCTAAGAAGTGACTTCACGTACGCACTCATGTCATTATTGTCGTCCGCCACCAGGACATAGGGTTCCGGGGCGGCGGCGCCGGTGGTGGAAGAGCAGGTAGGGCTCCACCCGGACGGATTTTCTTTGGTGGAAACAAAAGGGCCGGAGTTTAACGCATCATCGTTTTCTGACAACCATCCCATTGCCTCCTCCAAGAATTGCGAGTCCATGTCACCCAAGGACAACGTATCGTCAGGCAACTCGATGACGCGATCTGATGGCAAATGGGAGCGTCCCAGCGGTATCGTCAGCGTAAAGGTGGACCCTTCGCCGAATTTGGACTTCGCGGTGATAGTTCCGCCGTGGAGCTTCGCAAGTTCTTGACTTAGTGCCAACCCAATCCCAGTTCCTTCGTTGCTTCTTCGGTTGCCACCTTCCACTCTGTAGAATCTCTTGAATATCTCGGGTAGGTCTTTGTCTAATATACTAAGAAAATCAAATAAACAAGAGAGGAATTTGAGATCAGAGTGGTAAGAGCATATAAATGCAAGCACCATACGCACCCAACGCCTGTATCGGAAACAGAAACTTCTACCTGCTGGTCCACCTGCCGAGAAAGCACGGTTATCCGGCCCGTAAATGTGCACTTGAGCGCATTGCTTAGAAGGTTGTACATCATCTTCTCTATAAAGTCCTTGTGCACATAAACAGGCTGGTCACATGGGACAACGTCAACCACAAATTCGAGTCCTGCTCGTTCTATAGCGGATCGAAATACCCCACAAACATCAACAACAAGGTGGCCAAGGATTGTCGGCCGGTAGGACACCTGCATTCTCCCGGCCTCGATTCTGGAAAAATCCAACAAGCTCGTAACCAGTTTTAACAGGCGAAGTGCATTTCGCTGGACTATTTCCAGTTCTTTACGAATGGTAGCAGAAACGCTGTTCCCTCGCAACATTTCCTCCACAGGCCCAAGTATTAGGGTCAGCGGCGTTCTTAATTCGTGCGAGATGTTGCTGAAAGGAGAAACAAAGCCGTTCAACACTCGTCGACCCATACTTTACCAGGTTTTTCGCTCACCTGAAAAAAGTAGTCTTTGCGCGATCCAGTTCAGCGAGAGTCTCTCGCTTCTGTCGCTCTTCCTCGTAACTTTGCGCGGCGCACAGATTATGCGACAGTTGCCGCACAATCAGAGTAAAAAAATTGCGATAAAGAGCATCCAGTCTTCGCCTGGGACTCGCTCCAAGCACTGCGATCCCCAGCAGATCCAAGTTATTTTTCAAGATCGGTAGGATCATGGCTTCTACGGGCTTTTCGGGCCAAGCGCCGCCGGGAAGGCCCAAATCAACAGATAGTGGGATGTCAATTGCTTCTTTCGTCCGCAGCACATCGGTAATGCGCTCAAGGGAGCCAGGCATAGGTCCCCCAATGAATATAGTAGGAACGGCTAGTGCGTGATTCGCATCAATCCCCTGAATAATTGTCGATGGATATGGTTATTCGCCGGGAATGCGCGACACTTCGTGGACAATTACGTACCGATGTCGCCTTCAAAGACAATGTCATCTGATCTGCTTCCAAGAAATATATCATTGAAAATGAAATATCGAAAGGAACTAGAGCGAGACATTCAGCGCTTAAAGAACAAGCCTGTGGTGACAACGATGGTCAACTATGTAGTATCTCTCGAAGATCCAAGGCTAAGTGCTCAGCTTACCTCCAATAAAGATGTGGAGGTTCCGGCTTTCGAGCCCAGCTCCCTGACGCAATGCTCTCTACGCTCGTGGATAACCCGCCCAGTCACCTCTATTTAGAAACATCAACGACGATTGAGGCGCGTTTCTGAAGACCGCAGACTGCCGCCCTTACCAAAAGATGGAGCCAAAATCCCGCCGACTGTCTTTGTCGTATGATCACTGAGGATCGGAGATATAGAGTAGGTAAAATATCTAAAGAATTGTGAGTTCGGTTAGATTGCACTTTCCAAATGACAAAGAATCAGCAAAAAACACGTTACGTTTCCTCTGTGTATCCCATGCGAAACATTGGCAAATGCATATCAGAAGAGTACGTCGTAACGCCATTCAAAGCTCTGGCAAAGTCGGGCCCGACCTCCTGCCAGATTTCTCCCCACAGTTCAACGGCAAGAAGTCCCAGCGCTGGGTGCTACTCTTCCAAGACATTTTTCAGTTTCGTCAAGCAATACAAGACGTAAGCACTTTCCGCACTAACCTTTGGACCCATTACTTGGATGTATGCATCGTTGTCTGTAAAGGAAGCAAGGTGGTTTTAAGACGAAGCCACATGCACAAGTAGCACAACCTGTGCACTTACAAAAGACGACGCTATTTTCCAAAGTAGAAGGAAGATAAGTGTTTCTTCTATAAGCAACTCCGGAAAAAATTAGGCACTCAACTATTCAGGGCCCCAGCACATAAGGAACGGAAAGCGACTCGTGAGAATCATGTTGACGGCAGCGGTCAGGGCCGGAGGCCACTTCTCCCGGGGACCGACGGACAATTTTGACCAGTCAAACTCCCTTGTCCGCCTTCCCATTTCCCCGCCATCACGGAGGTCCAGCGGAACGGTCGAAGAGGTGGTAGACATGACTGTCTGATGCTCAACGGGAGGTGCTCGGAACAGAATGGAGTGTGAGTGTCATGGCCGTTTGCTGCTCAAGTCATGAGTAGCCGATAACGCCACTTTGCCTGCGCCACGCGAATGAATCCAAAACAACGTGCCGCCCCCTAGAATGGACAGGGTTACGATCAACGTCTGGGCAGGCCTAGTTCCTATCTCCATAGACTGCCAAAGTAGCAGATGTTTTCCCAAAGCGGTAGAAGTCTGATCATATAGTTTTTTTGCTCATCCATATGTATCCTTGCCTTTATGTAATCAATACAATGTACTTTTGTTATGGTGGAAACATGAGAGATACCCAGTCCAGGGCATTTCAACAGTTCTCGAGTCTAACGGCACCGCAATCGATGAGAGCCCACCAGAATACATCTAGTCTGACGTAGACCGTCCTTAATCGTCAAGCCTTGGAATGGCAGAGAGGAACTCGCTTGAGCCGCGAATTTCCCCACGGTGAAGCCCGCAGATGTTGATCATGGCACAACAAAATGCAGCGCAACTACCCATTTGGATTGTTGGCCGAAACCCAATCATGGAGGATGTTAGAATCAATTGTCAGGAAATGTTATTTGGACGGCACTCGGAAGCAAGGTGGGATTGGGCTTTTCCGACCGCTTGGAGAGCGTACCGAAAGTCGACGCGTCGGGGCCACGGATCACGTCAGCACAGGAGGTCACGTGCCGGGGACCAACCCCTCGTCGACAATGCTCGCTCACACTTCCGACCGGGGCGTGCCGCTCCCTGCAGTGAGGCCCGTCACTCCCTTCCTCCTAGGACAATCTCGTGTGCACGGGCGGGGCGTGGGGTCGGCCGCGCACGATCAGCCAAAGAAAACACACATGGCAAAACATCAAGCTTCCAACTTTTATCTGTCGGGCAGCTTTGCGCCAATCAAGGATGAGCATGACTTGGTCGCCATTGCCCCCGCTGCGGTGAAAGGCGAGATACCGCGCTGCTTACAAAACGGTCAATTTGTGAGGGTTGGCTCCAATCCTCGCTTCGTCGATAGCGATCGTCCGTATCATGTAAGTGCTGAATGCCATATCCTCGCGCTTGTGTGCAAATTTTAAAGATTAACAACCCGCCGGAACGTGTAGTGGTTCGGTAGGTCACAGCTGCTGCGAGGAGTCTTAGCAAATATGTGCGCACGCGTTGATTTACAGACAGGCCACCTTTCAAAATAGACGGAGATGGCATGGTGCATTCCTTGCTTTTCAAGGCCTGGGCACCGCATTACGTGAACAAATACATAGAGTCGAAAAAGTACCGGGTCAAGTCCGCTCTGTTTGACCAATCATCAGAAAGTGGTTTCAATGTCAATGTCTCCCTTGCCACGCTCGGAAGCGGCGGGCGGCTAGATATGACGAAGGTAACTTGGATTGGCACCCCGAATCGAGGTCACAATGGTCATCGTCCTGATACTAGAACATTCTTAGGCAGTTTCGCATCTTAAATTCCTACGCTACCTGACGGGAATCGACTTTCTCAGTACTGCAAATACCGCACTGACGTTCTTCAATGGCCGGCTCTTGTCTTTGATGGAAGGCAGCACACCCGTCTACATTCATTCTCCCACCTTGCAGGCCGTGGGAAATTACCATTTCGAGGGTCAACTGAGTGACAAAGCAAGGGAGGTCACTGCGCATCCCAAGATCTCCTCGGAAACGGGCGAAATGACCCTGTTTGGCTACAAATTGGATGCTCACCCCACCTATACTATTCTGTGGTCGCCCCCAACGGAAAGATGCTAGTCAACGGTCTCCCAATCCGCCAAGCTCGACCCTGCATGGCCCATGACTTTGCGATTACACCCAAGCATCTTCATGGACTTGCCCCTGCTCGCTGATTCCACACGGCCTTTCGTACATGGCAAACCCATGAATGACTTTGAACCCTCCACTCCTTCACGCTTCGGCATCATTCCCGTGGCAAGCTAACCTCCTGGCTTGCTGGACTTCCAGGGTAAACCTAAAAGAGGTCGACGAGACCTACACTCAAGACCACCCGCAGCTGTTTGAATTCTCGTTCAACTTAAGCACAAAAGAAATGACCAAGTGTCGATTGAGTGAGACAAAGTTCGCAACCGAGTTTCCCCAAGTCGACACTCGTGGCCCATGCAGACGGCCTCCGGTCGTCTTTGCAGCACGCTATTCCACCGACCCACCCCCTCGCCGGCAAGGGACCCAACGGGCTTTTGCGCTTTGACGTTACCATCGGTCAAGTCAAGCAATTCTCCTACAGCGCGGATATCACTGGCGGGGAGCCCGTCTTCGTTCCGAAATCCCCAAATGCTCCGCTGGGCGACGGTTACCTCATCACCTTTAATCATCACGAGCACACCGGCAAGTCGGCATTCATCGTGGTGTCGACGGAGGATATGACCCAGTTGGCTGAAGTTACTATGCCGTACCGAGTACCCAACGGGTTCCATGGGATCTGGTTGGGTCAGGAGCAGATAGAAAGTCAGATCGAACTGCCCGCCGGCGAATGTGCCACCGACGAAATTCAGCTGCCCGAGTGGAAGCGAGCCGTTATGCGGGCGGGTACCAAGTTTTTGGGGCGTTGAGAATCGCGAGGCAGGCGAAGGGTTGGCGTCCGGCACAACCATTGCGACGTTGTTGTCTTTCGAAGGGCATTGTGCATCGCCGGCGATGTTTCCGGTAATGAAGATCAACTCGTCCTTAAGGTTAGGGTTAGGGTGCAAAAACACGGACCTGGGCATGACTCACCCAGAAGCAGCGCTAACGGGATGAGCACATAATCCAGAACGTTCGGGCAAGCATTGACTAGAAAACATACGCCTCATTTCTTGTTTAAAAGGCGCGTAACAGGCTAGCAAGGGAAAAGAGTAAGAAAAACAGCGCAAAATCCAAGATTTGACATCGGTCGTCCAAGATAACGCTCCGCAAAGAAACCAAACAGTGCAAAGCCAAGCACCAACGCCATCTACAGAACATTTGTACGCTGTGGATGTGCAGCGGCGGCTTCTAACGGGCTAGGGAACCAAGAGAGGGTCACACTCCTCTGGAAGATAGCGCAAAACACGAGATTTGGCAGAGCCCACTCGTAAAAGAAGCAAGCAACGTAAACCCATGTTCCAAAACAATCTCCAGAGTATTCTCGTGAAGATGTAGTACCTGCATTTCGCAGCGAGGCCTTTAGGGGGCAAGCGAAGCGGAAAACGGACACCCTTTCTAACTGAAGTTTGCAGGTTGCTAGCAGAGCCAGAAAAAAACACCCATTTGCTTAATGGCTTGCACAAGCTCAAAGATAACGCAGAAAGTAGATGGAAATGTACCACTTTTAGCTCGATCCAAGAGGTATGGCGTGTGCCATGGCGAAGCATGGACCTGTGTAAGAGCACCAAAAAAGCGCAAAAATGAGCATTTTCAAGAGCAGCCAAAATTAGAGTAGGTACCATTATTAGGCAGTTTGGGGGCTTGTGGGATAGGCCATGGCGAACTTCCGATATTCCCATCGCGTCGGATTCACACGCTCCAGATGCGGCGGTCTGCAGACTTCGCAGGTTTACATATAGATGGTAGTGCAAGCCTGCTATCCCAAAAAATCTCCAAACATCAGATGACGATGTCATACACGGTTGAATTGATGAATATGTTATGATATGTGAAAAATTTTAAGAGTTTAAACAGTACTACTTATATTGTGGATTGGTTCGTAGCATGGCGATGGCCATGGTGCCGCATAGTTTGCTTGTGTGTTGGAAGATCCAGAGCTAGGGCAATGAGCGCTCGTTCCTGCGCGAGTGCAGAACTCTGCTGGGTGGGGCGAAGGCAATGTCACGCCAGCACGTCCACCGTTCGGCTGCGCCGCAACATCTTCCTTTACGGGTGGTGTCCAACGATGACTCTTCTTTCGCGGGGTGGCTCGCTTCTGTTGCTTTTGCGGTTGAATGGCGGACTTTTGGCGCTTAGATGGTGGGCTACTGACTGTGCAATTCGGTTGTCGAAAGGACTGGAGAACCATCGCTGCTGTGTACATATCGGAGTCGACCATGTCCTGTGTGGTTGGAGCCTCTACGTCCATTTGTTCTTCCTTCATCTTTCTACTTCTCGTTCTCGTTCCCAGTCGCTTTTTTGCTTCAGGCGTCGGATCAATTGCATCTAAGAACGTTCACAGTAAGTTACTTGTTTTCTACCCATTACGGGGCTCAAGAAAAACACCCTACCGGAATCTCTCCCTCGTTTCGGCCGCGACACTGGAGATTGTTGGTGTTGGAAAGACGTCGCTAAATCAGTCTCCTTTACGAAATCCCTCTGGACTTCCGGTAGGGTTTTACGCTCCCATCCATTTTGAACTTTGAATAGAGCGTATCGGAGACGAGCACTTAGCTCCTGCATATGCTGATGGTGTACAAAGTGGATGAAAAAACCCGTCAGTTTCTCTCCAAGAATCCATAGTTGAGAGCATGTCTTTACCTTTTGATACGGGGCTTTCCTCAAAACGTTTTCCACTGCGATTTGGTCCCGGGTCTTAGCAACGTTTTTTAGTGAGTGTGGTAAGGGTTCCGCTTTGACTTGTCTCACGCGTTCGCATTTAGTGCTCTGGATTTGCGCCGGGATGGTGATGTCCATTGCAGCGCAAGTTGGTTCTATTCTCTCCATCGATGGATTCGGTAAAGGGCTCGGACGGGAGCTCTTTCCTGCATAACCGCATTCGGACAACGTAACAGGATCCCTAGACGTATCTCGCGTCGGCTCTCGCGACCCGAAAGATGCATGATGGGCTGTGGCCAGCAAATGTGATGACAATTGCTCGCGGTATCTTCTCAACGATGCGGCTCCATCTGTTGTGCGCCCCTCCCTGTCATTTGGAATTGGAGGGCTTGTTGTTTTAATGGTATTCAAAAGCTTTCCTTCGCGAGTTGCTTTGGAGCTGTCAATGGTTTTATGCTCTTTTGGCACGCATGTGGATGATGCGCGCCCGTGCAAGAAAGCAGATGATGAGACTGGAGGTCTTGTTCGAAAGTCGTTCGTAGCCCGTCCATCCAAAATAAATACGCAGGAGCCGTATGTGTACTCTTTGTTGATATTTTTGGAGCGCGAGGGCACAGGTTGCTCACCGAAAAATGATGCATTCGCGCGTGGCGGGGTGCGTGGGACGAAAGAACATTGTGTGGTCGCTACTCCTTCGGAAGACATGAGTGGTAACACTGAGGCTGGTGAATGAACTGCAGCCATCAGGTTTGCGACGACAGGCTTCTATGTGGTGATTGACAATGCAAGGGCGTTAGTGTAAACAACAACATCGAACGCTCAAGATTTACGGCTCCAGTATTGGCAGACCGATTCAATTTCGCCAGGAGCATTTCCTACCACGAACATGGCACTTTCGGGTTGTAGGTGAGATGAGTGAAGTAATTTATCGGTGGCGAATGGCATATCGGTGTTGTTGTTGTTGTGTTGATGAGTTGCGTATGCTGACCAGAATTGAACTCAGCAAAAACCGTGTAAATTCCGCTTCACGTTCCAATTAGGTAAAAGTGGCTTAGTTACGCGCCCGCGAATTGAGGATCCTAACTTTTGTTTACAGCAGAAGCTTAACGCGGGATTCCAGACCTTAACGAATTACTGTGGGGTCGAGTTTCTCATCCGATTAATGCTACTATGTAAGAAGAGCACGGATGCAAGGGCGAGCCTGCTGGGTTTTCTCACACGGACGAGCCGCAGGAGGAAGGCCAATGTGATCGGCTTGGGGAGAACAAGACCACAAGACCACAAGTGATGTGCTTCATCGGCCCGTTATGTGGATCTGGCATACCATGGGGCTTTACATATAGCTAATTTCTGAGGCGGATCTGGCTGATCATGAATGCACGAGAAATCGATGACATTTTTGAGGTTGGGTGTTGGGTGTTGGGTGCCGGCCCATCGAGCCCCGAGGGCATTGACGAGGGATGACTTAGTGCCGGGCTGAACTTGAACTTTTTCCTGATCTCGCCCATTTGCGTACTTTGCTTTACTTTACTTCACATCCAGCAATTCATCTCCATGAACGACGTCGACCAACAGAATGAACAGCGGGCTAGTTCTAGGGCATACTAGGATTGGGACACTACTCAGTCACGTGAACGCGGATGGTTTTGTCCGAACAGCAGCAAGCTCTCCTGTCGCCTTCCCTCCCACATGGACAGACTTACTTTTCGACAACGCGCATCAAAACAGAGATTGGAAAAACTTGCCCCGTTCTGACTAAAACAAATGTCCGCCACAAAGGCTCGCAACGTGGAAGATCCGATCAGCAGCGGGGAAGAGGACAACGTTGCAGGTCCCAACGGACACGACGCTGAGGGTGTCGAGGAGGTCATAGACGACCAGCCCGAGAAAGACCAAGATCAGGAAGATGGCGAAGGCGACGACGACGACGGCGCCGACGACGAAATTTATGATGTGGAGGAACTGGTTGCCCACAAAAAAGTGAAGGTGAGCGCACGAGTCTCAACCTGTCCGCTTCCTGGAATGAGTTTGTCTGCTGGGACGGAGGGCCGGACGAAGAATGTCTGGTGCGGAAGAGGCGGAATGAAGGTGCTCAAGGACGCATTCCGCCGTCCCGGTCACCTGTCTGAGCTGTTTTGATATTTGACCGCGTGTATCCCTCGAGTGGACAACAGCGTTTATTTGTTTCTTTTTACGTTAGGGCAAACTCATGTTCTTTATCAAATGGAAAGGCTATCCATCTTCAGACAACACGTGGGAGCCCGCTGAAAACATTGAATCTAAAGAATTGATTGATGAATACTGGAAAAATAACCCTTCCACCCCTGCTTCGTCCGGTGCGAAGAGGAAACGCACGGCTCTTGGGGCACGAAACCGGCAGTCTAACGGCGGTGGAGTGGATCCTGTGTTTGATGTAGGCAACGAGGACGAAGCAGAGCTATTCCTTTCCCGCAAATTCGTCAAAAAAGCACGACGCCCCGACCGAGCAGTCTCGCCCCGCCGCCTGCGGAAATCAGACGCCTCTGTAAACTATTCCGATGTTGTGACGTTGGATGATGCGGATGATGGGGATGGCGAAGAGGCAGATGGACAACTATACACCGAGGACAGTATCAGCCCTCACATCGCCGCATTGTCTTCCTGGGAAGACCATGTTGAGCAAATTGACACGGTTGAAGAGTATGTCGAGGGTCAACTGATGGTCTTTATCAAATGGAAGAATGGAATCAGGAGTGCTCATCCCTCGCCAATCGCAAACAAGAAGTGTCCGCAGGCTGTAGGTGTTTATTTGGTTTCGACTCGCTGACAGCAGGAGTTGTTAACATCTTTTGACTTTTCCAGATGATCAGATTTTATGAATCGCACATCAAATTCAGACGCACGGGAGAAGAAGAAGATGCCGATGTCAATGAAGCCGAAGCTACGGAATCCGCCGTAAAGGAGACTGGATTGGACGACATCGGAGGCCAGGATAAATCTACCGGAGATGCGAGATTCGAAGAGATAACCAATACCGTAGTCTCGATTGAGGCTACACCCGATACTCTGAATGTCACCACAACGGAAACAGTCGCTAAATCCATATCGACTACTAAGACACTTGCGCCATCCCCAACGATCCCACAAATCACAACGGATATAACTCCGCTACGCAACGAAGAAGACACTGGATCGCATGACAACGTGAACGAACAACCGAACACCATTCCCATGCTTTCCTAAGCTTGGTTGGGCATAAGTGTGCCCCATCCTTTCACAATACCCTGCTCCCTCGCCGCGAGCCCGTACCTTCTTCTCGCACTTGCTTTTTTTGGCCCAAGTATAGTTTCTAGCGTCAGCCGGTCATCCCATATAACTTGCTCATCGCGTACCATGTGCGCTCCTCGGCGTCAAAGTGTTCTGTTAGAACGCTTGTAACCGTAGATTTGGGAATATGAGAGCCTTGTTTTGATCCAGCCCAGCGACTATCTGCGCTACCTAACTATCTACTTTGCATCCTATGCGAAAACCATCATATCACCCTTCGCTTGCGATTTATTCCAGTTTCCAAAGGTCAAAATTCATAGCTGCCGCGTTTGTCACCGCCGGTGCAGCAGCAGTAACGGTGGTCCCAGCAATAGCATTTACGTTGGTACCATTGTTAGTGGAGCCGATGGTGTTGTTGTTTGTCCCGAGACCACCTCCGCCGACAGGTCCTTTCCGTATACTTGTAGATCCGGAATCAGAAACCGCAGCGACGGAACCCGTCATCTGCAAGCGGCGGCGTGCCATCGCCGCTTGCTGGACCAGCTTGTAAGCGTCGGGGTACCTGACGGAAAAACGCGGGGTTTCAACTCTGAGTTGGTCTCTCAGACGGGTCAGGGGTTACTTTACCACATGTATGGTACGATGCCATCCCACACCACATGTCCGCACCGAGTCTTTTCGCGTCGCCGGCGGTCCATATCGACCAGTTTGTACACCCCTTGCACGGTCTTGAGCGATCGGCACGCCAGCAGTCGGTGATCTGTCCGTTCGTGGAGTGTAGTTGAGAGGGACGTGTTGGTTGCGGCGACGGTGGTGCTTAGTGCTTGCGTGTGCTTTTGTAAGGGCTTCTGATAGAGTTTGGTTAGAGGTACCTCGTAAGTGAACAGCGAGGGCATGACTAGGACAGTTACGTTTTGCTGTTTCCGGGTGATGGGTGGGAGCGGCGGCGGCGGGGCTGCTGCGATTTGGCTCAAGCGAATCAAAGACCCAGTCACGCTCGTCACCTCTTCACTACTTTTGTCTTCCGTCTGGTTCAAGGGGATGATGGCGGATCAGATTTGGAGTCTGAGAATCAGTTTAGAATTTCCATTTCTTTTTAGTCTTGCGCACCTGCCCATCCGGCTTAGATCCCAGCTCAAACAACCCGGAGTCTAATCCAGCCATCATTGATTTCTCGGCAACGTTCCTCCCGAATTTAGCCACGTCCGTGAATGCGTTCGTGAACACGTCCTTTTAGGACGCGCAATGTGGTCCGCAAGAAGAAACAAGGATTATTATTTTTGATTAGTTTGAATTCTGTCTCGGAAGCGCTAACAAAATAATGCACCGCACATCATCGACGCCAATTGGGCGCCCGAACTCGTACTCCTCGCTTCGGCTCCCGTCCGGTCCTCCATGTCCAATCTTCCACAGCATACAGTCCTCGATCCACGCTCGGGCGTCTGCAAACGACTTGCTGCGTTGGTCGTATGGCACTCTTGGCGGCTGTTGTTGCTGTTGTTGCTGCTGTTGTTGTTGCTGCGATGGCTGTTGCGGTATGATCGGAGGCAGTACTGCCATTGATCCAAACTCGCTCACGGACGTGGCGGCTTCTATGGCTTCTTCCGGCATCGCCAGGGTGGTCACTGTTCGATGAAAAGTGGTGCTTCGCGGCTTGCCGGCTGCCTCGAGGGCTTTGACCTGCGCGACAAAGGTTGGCTCGCGTGAAAGTCGCCGGATCTTGCGTTGACGAAGTGGGATTTCTGGGTTGAGCGCCAGCTGCCGGAGAACCTCTGGCAGAGCATCGATCGTAGAGGTCAGCGCATCCATGGGCACGGTTTAGTATCATTCTTGGTCATCTTGCCGCTTAGATACCTTCATCGGCGTGAGCCCGCTGATCCGCCAAGTCGGCATGGTCGCGAAAAGCCAATATGAAACGGGAGCACGGGTTGTTCTGAGAGTGGTAGAGAGCGAGCATGTGAGCATCGGCAGATCTCAGATCCCATGAGGATATCAGAGCTCCAAAGGTACACCAAGCCCCGTGTGCTTTACCTTGAGGTGAACCTTTGCATCTCCTGCTTTCACAAGCTCTTGTTGCGGGAACTTGCTTCGACCTTTGTATGACGAGAGAGAACTGTGAATGGTATCTCTTGATGGTATGTCGGCAGCCTGACCCTACCAAGCACTAGTAGGCTGGTCGTCCCAGTGTGTCCATCTCCGTCATAATGTGCCCCGAAATCAGCTCGCATTAGCGGAGGCAGCCTTGAATTAATCTGTTAAGTGGAAAGATGGGTAAAACAGACGCTCCATTGCAAACCATTGGGTTCTCAGGAAATTGACGGCTTCCTTGTCCCGAATAGCGGTTGGGTCGACGGGTGCATCCGCTGCTGCAGCGGTGATGCCGGAGATTATTGCAACTGGGTCTGTTGGCAGAACTACAGTATTCTCTGATCAACAAACATGAACTTTATGAGTCTCGGGTCAATGGCATTTGACTGACCACACGGTTTTTTCCGACGCATTCTCTGGTCCACACTTCCTCCCAAAGGCCGAAAGTTCCGACGGAGGGCTGATTTGGACGTTCTATGATCGACCGCCAGATTTCCCAGAATATACTTTCCACTTGTGGCGTTTTGAGGGTCCCGCCCTAGGGCATGATCATTCTGTCAAAGGGGTTCTTCCGAAAAGCAGAGTGCCAGGTGAGGCTCCGCAACTCCGCCACGCTTATCTCAGCAGAGGGATCTAAGCCAGCAATGATAAATTCATTTATCATCCCTTTAGGTGGGAACGCGAATTACGAACTTGCAAGCTGCGAAGGGCATTCTCTCAACAATCACAAGATCGGCAATCGCATTCCCTTCCTTCCCACAACATCTCAAGCCTCAGCAAACCACATTCACATAGGATACACAGAGGCATCTCCGTAGGCATCCGACTGTGAAGCAACATGGTAAGTAACGGGGCAGGATGCTGTCGGTCACGCTCGACTAGTACACGCGTGTCTAATGCGCTATGCATTTGCTGGTTGTAGGGTCAGAACCAATCTGGACTCCCCGGAGGTCCGCCTGGGGGCGACAACAAAGATCAGGAAAAGGACAAGAAACCTGAGAAGAAGAAGTGGGAGCCACCGGTTCCCACTCGTGTGGGCAAAAAGAAGAGAAAGGGACCTGATGCTGCCCACAAACTGCCACCAGGTACGCAATAGGAACGCGGAGTTCTAGATATCAGTGCCTACTCCGTCGATGATCGGACGAAATGCTCTGAGCTCGCGGCAGCTGGGTTTTGGTATAGCAAATGTCTAACCTCTGTTGCGATCGTTTTCTTATAGTTTTCCCGACCACAAGATGCCGACTCAAGCTGCTGAAGATGGAGCGCATAAAGGATTATCTCTTGATGCAAGAGGAGTTTGTGCAAAACCAGGAGAGATTGAAGCCACAGGAGGAGAAGGCGCAGGTATGGCGGACGCGAAGTCTCTTCTGTCATCTGCAAGATGCCTTCCGTGGTAAACTGACCCAATATTGAATTTGCTCTTGCAGGAAGAGCGGACCAAAGTTGACAGTCTACGTGGAAGCCCCATGCATGTGGGAAGCTTGGAAGAAATCATCGACGATGATCACGCCATTGTGTCCGCGTCCACAGGACCTGAATACTACGTCAGCATCATGTCGTTTGTGGACAAGGACATCTTGGAGCCCGGATGCTCCATTTTGATGCATCATAAAAATCTGTCGGTTGTTGGAGTGCTTTCTGATGATGCCGATCCTGCCGTCAGTGTGATGAAGGTGGAGAAGGCACCCACAGAAAGCTATGCGGATGTTGGTGGACTGGAGGCTCAGATTCAAGAAATCAAGGAAGCCGTGGAGCTGCCTTTGACTCACCCTGAGCTGTATGAAGAGATGGGTATCAAACCTCCCAAGGGCGTCATTCTCTATGGATGCCCTGGAACTGGTGAGCGTCCCATATTCCCGACGTGGACGGCCATCAGTGAGATTAGTGCGGATTCTAACAGTCTATTTCATTGTCGTTTTCAGGAAAGACCCTCCTGGCCAAAGCTGTCGCGAATCAAACATCGGCAACATTCCTCCGTATTGTGGGATCCGAACTGATTCAAAAGTACCTCGGTGACGGTCCCAAGCTTGTTCGAGAACTGTTCCGGGTCGCCGAAGAACATGCTCCATCTATTGTCTTCATTGACGAGATTGACGCCATTGGCACCAAGCGATATGACTCCACCTCGGGTGGTGAGCGTGAAATCCAAAGAACGATGTTGGAACTCCTCAATCAATTGGATGGATTCGATTCTCGGGGTGATGTCAAGGTCATCATGGCCACCAACAAAATCGAGTCACTTGACCCGGCTTTGATTCGTCCCGGTCGTATTGACCGTAAGATTGAGTTCCCTCTGCCTGACGTCAAAACCAAGCGTCGCATTTTCGGGATCCATACCGGTCGTATGCAGCTCGGTGACGATGTGGACTTGGAAGAGTTTGTCATGGCCAAAGATGACTTGAGTGGTGCTGACATTAAGGTATGTTGCATTCCCGTGATTATTCGGTCGTCCACAAATGCATTTGACGTCTGACATGTTTCGAATTACAGGCCATCTGTACCGAAGCCGGTCTCCTTGCTCTGCGTGAGCGCCGAATGAGAGTGGTTGCTGAAGATCTCCGAAAAGCCAAGGAGAAGGTTTTGTATAGGAAGACTGAGGGCACACCTGAAGGATTGTATTTGTAAGGCGGTATTTGTCTTTAATTCTAAACCAATACCACAATAAAGAGTCTCTTGTTGATCTGACAACGAGCGGGTGTGTGTTTCGTGAGATGTATCTCAAATTGAGAATGAGGTGGCTTCATTGATGGGTAACACGTTTGGCCATCACAGAGTCTAGAACGAGAGATGCCTCTCACTACTCTACATATACTGTACGAAGGATGACAGGGTCCGGGTCCCAACGACCGGCTTAGTAGGTAAAAGTAGCAGACGATGTGTTACAACACGAGTCCAATTCTAGCCGTGGGTACGCCAAGCGAGAGCCACTCAAGAAATACGCCAGTTGGGAGCGGGAATCATTTGAAGCCAGCCAACAAACACTTTCACGAGCCCACGGGCCTGTGACAAGTCCAATCTAGCCATAGGTACGCCAAGAGACACCCACGCAAGAAATACGCCAGTTGGGAGGTGGAAAATCATTTGAAGCCAGCCACAACAAACCCGTTACCGTTACGAGCCCAGGGGCGCATTGTCGTCTACGAACGGGGAGCTCTCCTCTAGCTCGCGTGCGGCGGTCGCAGACAACAGAGGTGAGGAGGAGGTAACGGGGCTGTGAGAGGGGTTAGTGTTGGTGTTGGTGTTGCTTGTGGATGGTGTGGTGTCGCGGTAGTAGTAGAATTGTCCCAAGACGACGAAATCGAGAAACAATGTTCCGGCGCTTCCGGCGATCCAGGGGAGGTTGAGGGCGATGTAGTCTGGGTCTGTCGATTGTAGAAAGATGGACTGGAAAAAGAAAAAGAAAAGAACGGGACGGGGAGAGGGATTCAGTTTAGGTTAGCGTCCCAACCAAGTTCCGTGGCCTGGGGGAAAAATGTGCAAGGCGGAGGGGATGGGATGCGTACTGCGCAGTAGGTGGTGTTTCCGAGGACGCTGAAGCCAAACATGAGCATACTGAGGCCGTGGCAGCTGCGGGATGTGGCGTTGAGGTATATTTGCGGGAACCGAGCACCGACTGGTGAGTCAAGGGGAAACAGAACACATTAGTTGGAAGATCATCAGAAAAAATAAAAAAAAAGTAAACGAAAACACATTCCGAAAATCATCACTCACTGTAGAGAAGCGCTGAAACGTATCCCAACACATTCGCCGCCATCTCCCATTGACTTGGACCGTGTGCAGCAGTATATGCATTTGTGGACCAGACGCGCGACGAGTCACCGTGTGAACCAGATGATGCGCGACCCGCGACATTGAGGATCAATAGACCGGCTGTGATCATGCACAGCCGGGTTGTTGTTGGAGACGCGGCGAGTGTTGGAGTGGAGGGTGGTGATGATGATAGTGATGTGTGCGAGTTGCTGCCGTACGTTGGTACAGTGGATGGTGGCAGTGGAAGCGGGGGTTGCTTGAGGGATGTGTTGTTTGAGAGGAGGTTGCAGCGCTCTTCAACATCAATGATGTCAATGTCGATGGAGGAGGATTTGGGTTTGCGGTAATACCACATTTGGAAGAGGAGGAAACATTCGACTACGGCGTAGTAGAGGCTGAGTCCGATCTGCAGAGAGTTGCCAACAAAAAGCAAAGGCGGGAGGCAAAAGTTGAGACGACGGGCCCGGCAATTCCAGGGGGCAGCGCGTGCATGCACATGCATACCAAAGTTGGCAGAAGCTTGTTTATCCAAGCGCCAGCAAAGGAGCATAGATCGCCGAGAAGCCATGTGAGGATAAAGACGACCGACAGGCCTTCTGTGGATTTACGCCTGTAGTTGTGGTATAGTTGTCTTTTGGAAGTCAAACGCGGAGAATGCACACGGTCAGCAATAGACAGCTATGGTTCAGCGCACTGGGAGGGTCAGACCGACGACGTACGGGGTAAAGACGAGCAGCCAGCAGAGGATGCTCAGGTAACCAGCGAGGAGGGACGGCAGCGTTGTTGATGCATGTTGCTGTTGTTGTTGTTGTTGTTGTTGGTCGTCGGACATTGCGTAGGGTGGGGGGAGAAAAGAAAAGCAGGGGGATGCCAAAGAGAAAGAAAGAAGGAACGAAAGCTTTACCGTACCCAACTCGGTCTGACTGATGAAAGAACGAACGCGTTTGGGAAATTGGAGATGTCTTTTGACAGCGTCACATTAAGAGATCTTTTATTCAGTCTATCCTTTATTCAGCGTATCTTTTATTCAGTCTATCCTTTATTCAGTGTATCTTTTATTCAGTCTCTCCTTGACTTAGGCCATCCTTGATTCAGTCATTCATCGCGGCACCTTATTCTAGGCCGATTGCTGCAAAGGTTGCCCTTTTTGCCTGTTCACTTTGAACGTCCGCTTGAAAAGACCAGAAAGAAGGGAAGGAGAAAAGGGAGCGGACTGACTGAGACGCAGCCACTTTCCCCCCCACAACCCCAGAAAGTGGGAATGGACTAGCACGTGACTGGCGCTCTGTATCACCCTGCACGACACTGCAACACCTCTCTCTCCATCCGTTTTTGCCTCTTTTGATGACTCCTTGTCTCTCTCTTGCGCTACCACCGAACGAACGACTCGCCCGAACAGACCCATTGACCGCACTCTCCCACTCCAGTTAGTGCGGGCGTGCTTGAGAATTACAGCAGAGAAACCCCAAGGCAAAGTGACAGACGGACGGGCTGTAGTGCGGCGTCGATAAAAAGGACAATTCGGCTCAACTCCCCTCCATGGCTCCCTCTGCTGATGTCGCCGCTGCGGGCCTTACGCCTGCCGAAGAAGCTCCCCCGACGGCCGCCACCACCATCACCCAAAAGTCGGACGACACCCCTTTTCAACAACAACAACAACAACAACAACAACAACAACAAGTGCCAGTCCTCGACTCTGCCTCCTCTTCCGACCTACCCTGCGTCACTCAGCTCAACGGAATCGGCATCAAGGGTTTAAAGGTTCCCGAAACTAAAAATGTCGCCGCGTCGAACGGCAAGTAATTCCTCGCAAATAGGCGCCCGCTTACTCCTCCGTGAACAAGGCAATACCCTTCTTGTCTAACACCCCTTCTCCCATTCCTGCAGAAGCGCTTCTGGCCGCCACATCTGACGAAACTGTTGGACGAGTGCCCGACGGGACAGGTGAGTCTGGCAGTGGGGACTGTCTCCCAAACGGTGCATTCTGATTTGCTGTTTGTGACTTTCAGTATTTTCGGTGCCCGAAACCCACGACTTGATCCAGACACTGTTCTCGCCCAGCGAAACCAAAACCATGCCAGAATGGATCACTCTTGGCATCATGGGAACGACCATTGGATTGTTCTTTTTCACAAACACCCCCCGCGAGGCGTTCCTGGCCATCTTCATTTTCTGGCGATGCATGTACAACGGCGGCCTCGGGGTCCTCTTGAACGCCCAAAGCAAAGACCGTGGCCTCGTCCGTCTAGCCAAAAAGGTCGGACTTGGTCCCACCAACGCGGAAAAGCCCAGAACCAAATGGGCCCAGTTTCTCGTCAACCAGATCACAAAAAAAATGAGCAAGAAGGGCGCTCCCTACGACTATGACGCGATGCCTTTGGAATTCAATACTTGGATTCTCTACCGAGGCTTGGTGGATGTTATCCTCGTCAATGACTTTACGAGCTACATTGTTTTTGCCGTGTCTTACTACCAGTCCCCCGAGGGCGGGTATGGCTGGATGGACGCTCTACGCTACGCTGCCGGGATATTGATGCTCCTGTTCAACCTGTGGGTCAAAACTGATGCTCATCGAGTCGTCAAGGACTTTGCCTGGTGTAAGTTGTGTCGTGGTTGTGTCATGGTCAACCAGGAAAGAGAGAGTGATGCGACATGGTGGTTTGCTTACTGGCTTCCATTTTTTTTCTCACTCAGACTGGGGCGATTTCTTCTTCCTGGTGGATGCCTCGCTGACATTCGATGGTGTCTTTGAAATGGCACCACATCCAATGTACTCTGTCGGATACATTGGATTCTACGCAACGGCTTTAATCGCCCAGAGCTACTGGGTGCTCTTTGTCAGTTTGGCCGCTCATGCCGCACAGATGATCTTCTTGCACGTTGTGGAAAACCCTCACATCGACAAAACATACAATCCCCCCGTGCAGAAGAAGGGTATGATCTTTGCTGTACCGGTACTCTTGGTGACCAGCCGTTTTCTCACATAACTGTTTCATTTTTCAGCTGGTGACAGTGGGAGCTCCCTCAACAAATACTTTGGACGCGATTTGATTGTTTTCCAAAACTTGGACTGGTTCCGCAGCACCGACTTGCAAACCGTCGCCATTGTGGCGTACACCTGTATCGCGGCTCTCGCTGTTGGTCCTGTCGACTGCTCTTGGAAATTCTGGTTCTATGTTGGGTAGGTTCGCCGCACGTTACAGTAACCTCTTCAACACAGGCTTATTCGAGGCACCCACACAGGCAAACTCTGTTCTGGCGTTTTGTGCATACCTACGGACTGGGGGCCATCCTGTACCTGCAAAGCAACCACCGGACGTGGAACCGACATTTCATCAAGCATGGCGAAACTCCTCGAGATGCTTTCCAGCATTGGAAAGTGTAAGTAACCTCCTGCATGTGCGCCCCGAGTCCCACGCTGGCATCCTCATGTTGCCATGTTTTCAGCATCTACAACACCACACAAATGATGTCATACGTTTCGTTCATCATCTGTGCGCTGCGGTTCTTCGTTATTCCTGAAAGTATCTTGTCTGACATGTTCCTCTTGCGTGCTACGCTTGGAGCGGTAAGAAGTTGCGACGGCTTTTCCGTTGGTGTGGCTTGCGGTGTTCTCATGCTTTCATCTTCGTTTGTGTAGCTGTTTGTCATTCTACACTCTTGGATCGCCGTCTCTATCTACGAAGTCATCGGATCATCAGGATGGTTCTACGGTGACTTCTTCATTGATGAGCTACGATACCGAAGCGGTCCTGTCTACAGCGGCTTGTACCGCTACCTCGATAACCCCCTTCTTTATACCTTCTCGTGCTGGGGAATCGCGATGACCTGTGGATCTCCTGCATTGTATGCCATTACGCTATTTGGCCAGGTATCAAACTGGCTGTTTTTGCGCTATGTGGAGCAACCGCATATGCGGCGCATGTACGGATCGCAAATTCGCCAAGAGGCGGGTGTTGAGCGTGTGCTCAAAAGCAAAGTAGGAGACATGGGACGGGGTGTCGAGAAACTCGCCAAAGATTTGGACTTGATGGACGTGCTGAATCGTATTAAAGACGTCAAGAAAACTGGCGAGAAAGAGCTGCGAAAAGTCATGGGACCCGAAGCTTGGAAAGAATTCGTCGCCCGGGCCCGCGGAAGAAAAGCTGCCCGTGGCCAGGCCTTGGATATGACTCCACCAGAAAGTGAAGATGAGGTCGATTCCGTAGCGTCGGACAGTCCCTCGAGACTTCAAGATGGCATGAGACTACGCAATAAGGCTTCGATTGATTCTCAGTTCTCCGTCTCGTCGCAAGAAGACGGTCAGAAGAAAGGCATAAAAAATACCAGACGGGATTCTAGCAAGAACCTTCCCATGGCTGTGGAGCGGATCATCGAGGAATTGGAGGACCTCGTCGACCAAGCGCGTCCCCGGATGCGAGCCATGGTTGGTGAAACAGCTCTGAAACTCGTGTAAGTGGTGGTTGATTTCGTGTATTTGCATCCCAAAGTGCTCATCATGTACATTGATAGTGGCGACACTCGATCGGCGGTCGTTCCTGTGGATCTGTATTCTGTTCGATTTCCGAGCTGTCGAGCAGATGAACCAGCCACTTTCCGTCTCGGCCAACCCATCGTGATAGAGTTTACAGCTGCCACCGACACTGTAACTGCAAGGGACTGGATCGGACTGTATTCAGCCACGGCTAACCCCAACACAGCGCTGACTACAACAAAGAGTCAAGGCCGCTGGATGTTTGTAACTGGCGGCTCTAAAGATGAATGGGATGCTGATAGCGAGTCTGCTGGTGTGACTCTGGTGAAACCCAGTGCTGCTGGGCACTCCATCGGCCGTGTACCCGTGGAACTGTCGAGCACCATCAATGAGAAGTCTGGCATGGCGCACTCTGTGGTTCGCGGACAGCTGACTTTCTCAAACGATCGTCTGCCGTGGGCGGTCGGTGTGTACGAGGCCAGATACCACTACCAGGGCAAGCACGATGTGATTGCCATCAGCCGGGTCTTTGAGATCGTTGCCGATGAATATCAGTGGCAAGAGAGCAGCGCTGAGACTGCTGCGGCAGAAGAGAAAGCAGTCACGGAGGCCCTGGAGAAGATTGTGGAGACGTGCGCCGACATTGATGTTGCCGGAGGCGAGCAGGAGCTCAAGGCCAGTGACAACATCATGGACCGCGTCAAGGTCGACAATTGTCTGGATGTCTGTGAGTGTGCACGATCTGCTTGTTTGTTGTGCAGGCCCTAGGTTCCTGGTCAGCATGGGTGTTCTAACCGCGTTGCTTGCTCCAGCTTCCTATGCCAAATACAAGGAGGTGGTCGCGCGTCGCATCGTGTACGCCATCAAACAAACATTTGGCGTTGAATTCTCGTGGAAAGTCGTTGGACTGGATGGAACCACGGGGCAATTGGCCAAGCGGGTATGCAGAAACGCCCATTTTGTTGCGCATACATGAATGGGCCATACGCTAATCTCTTCTGCGGTTATCCCAGGTCTGTTCCGCCCGGCACGCTTTGCAACCTTGCGAGTACGAGAAGTAAATTTGCTAATTGCTCCCAACCCGCAAAACCCTTGGCACCAAGCACGGAGATGGCCGCTACCCCGCTCCTTTTTCTCACCGCGAGTAATTTATTTTAGTTCTTCTTCACAGTCACATAGCTAGTTGTAGAGAGTTTCTTGTTCTCACATTTTGCATTTTGCATTTGTACTTTTAGATGATGAGATCGGGTTGCGGTCGTGTCTGTGCTGCGTGCTCTAATGACTTTGCGGGGCACTTGCAGGTCTTTTTGAGGATTCGAAATATATAGTAGTCGCTTTCTCTTGTCAACACCTTTCTACCTATCTGCTCAACTTGTCTATCTATCTTATCTATTCAGTTAGCTAGCAAACACGCTGTGGTGAGGGTATGAAATGGGACAAAAGTTCTAGAATACAACAGCCAGGCCGGCAAACGCAACCGACAACGCAACAACGACACTGCAGCTACCAGCGCTGCCCGTCATAGCCGCATTCGTCTCGACCTCAATCGCCGCTGAGAATCAAAGCTTAACAAGGCAAGCTTTTATCGAAAAAGTGTTGTGGCATAGAGACAGTCAAGCGTGCAACATATTCAGCACGCATCCCTCATGCTACTAGATTTCCTCCATCGCGGCCGCCTCCCTGCTGCTTTCACCTGGAAATATCTTCTCCAGGAAGCAAACTGGGACAGTCTCGAGAAAGAAATTTTGGAGTACCTCCATGCTGCGAAAGCGTCCGCTATTGGGAAAAGCCAAGCCATCAACGAAAGGACTGAGATTCTTTTGCGTGAAACTGACTGTGCAGCCGCTTGTTGGGCGGGATAGTCGTGAAAAAGCTAGCTGAATGTTCGCACGTTTGTAAGTTGATGAGCACATGACAATCACACGACGATCCCTCCATGTAGCGCGTTGTATCGATACCAGAATGCAAGGGTCTTCAGGCCCCTGTCACCGTTGCACGTAAGTGAACCCTAACCCTAACTAAGCGCGTTGTATAAAAGATGCTATGAACCATGACCCGCCCATTGCGACAAGGGAACCTCCCCACATTGCAAATAAAAGGATTTTGTCGATTACCACAATATTTCCTTGTCCTGCATGGCGTTTGCTGATACAGTCGATTCTCTTAAGTGGTTCTGCAATCGTTGGACATCTTCTACGCTGCGAGATGGGCTCAGCCCTGTCTGGCAGCGGCGAGTCCAAGTCTTTCGAAAAGCCGGAGAACCCCCATATCTTATCAGCAACACTGGGTCCTCAGCATCCGCTATCTCATTCCCCAATAGCGGTTCGATTGAGATCACCTACATTGACCGAATCAGTCACATCCTTGATTCTCATCTCAATCAAACCCTACGAGTCGTTCAACTGATCAAGAATGGATGCTCTGTGCAATTGCTAGCGGGCGATACCGAATGGAATGCGGTAACTGCCGGCAAATACGGAGGGGCGCTTGCCTGGAACACCAGTGCCGCCCGACACCGGTATGAAGGCTTCCTTCTCCGGATCGGGAATATCCAGGACGAGGTTCTCGAAACCTTGATCTCGCAACTGCTGTATATATCGATTCCAGAGTCCGAAAGCATCATTCACGAGGACCCTAAGATCGGCCAGCTCTTCGACTACAAGTCGGCTCTTGCAGGGCATGTCTTCTTCCGCCACTCCCTTGTCAATGTTCAAGAAGGACCTTTGTCCCTCCGTTGCGGTATCAACCTATTTCACGAGAACCCAGGCAATTGGAGCGGCAAATGGGGCGTCGTTCTTGAAGGGATGCTCGGCCTGTGGGACGCTGCTTTGAAAACTGCCCCGAGCAAAATCAGTCTTCTCTACGATCAGATCAATTCTCAAGAATCATTCTACGAGGCAGACTATATCGCGAAACACCCTGTTATCACCCGTCACCTTTCAAGCTACTTCAAGGAGCGACACGGCGAAATGTGCTACCCATGGCCCCGAAACGTACCTAAACCTGCGAGCGACCGAAAGTACCAGCTTGTGACCGTCTCACCTGATTTGTTTCGCATTCTCAAGCAAGACCTTGGGACGTATGAGGAACATATGGGCAGCATCTTCCAGCGATCCAGAAGCGCAGATATGACCCGTCACGTACTGATCGAGGATCTCCTCAACACTCTCCTTCGTGGGAATCTCGGCATCGATGGTTTTATCTTTAAATACATCCCTGCCCATCATCCTCGATGTTTGGTTGTTGGACAAGTTTGCTACTTGCATGCCCGTTTGTTGACTCACCCGGGTGGATGTCATGAAACTACTTGTCCTGGATGGCTCTCATGTATCGTAGGCAACATCCTCCAGGCGATATGTACCGAACTTGGAGTCGAGTCTCCAAATTTCAACCATATCGCAAAGAGAGTTCTGAATGCAGAGGTCGAGGGACAAGTCTTCGGCGGGCACGAAGATGAACATGTTGGCATTGGCTACTTCCTTGGGAATCCGCCAAAGCGAAGGCGAATCGATGAGATGGTAGATACCGACGTTGACCACGGCGATGATGATGAGACAAATGGCGATAATCTTCATGATGATGCCGGTGATGCCGGTGATGATGATGGCAACAAAATCAACAACGGAAACGGTCTGGAAAGCGACAAGAGAGACATAATTCTAGTTTACACTCAAGGTGGCAAAGTGCAGTCGGAGGATCTTATTGCACGGCCTGGAAACGGAAGTGGATGGGGATTCTTTCAAAAGGGCGACATTTTGCATATTGAGTAGTCATGCACTCCCTTCCATCTCTTCCATCCATTTCCATCATTTACATCCCCTCCATTCCTTAGCTCCCCTTTATCCTTCATTGTGCATTGTACGTAGGGAGAGCATCCTCAATTCCACATTCTACTTTCAACACAGGTGAGCCAACTTCAAAATGCCGTCTCTTGTGGTAGCAGCAACATTGATTGCAACGCCGCTAGCGATCCACCTGGGCTGTACTACAACACTTCAGGTGCACCACGCGATGTTGGGAATAGCATCTTGGTGAACATCCATGACATGGAGTATGTCTACATTGGTGATCAGATCAAGCGATTTTTCACCAATGAAATTGTCCTTCGATACATGTCACCAGTGGGCAACGATGCTGTGTCCTACCCCTTTCCAGTGACAAAGAACCTTATTTACCAGATGATAGAGGATGCGGTCGTGGACAACGCAGCTTATGTGTAGGATCCTTACATTGACGTTTTACAAAAGGCGACAGCAAAACGCCCGCGCTGTTGCCATGGAATGTCCCTCGCGAAACCAGAAAGCACAAAACGCAGGTGGAAACCCTACAACCGAAACATAACAAACCTGAACGAAAAGGAGTACGTCCTTCAACGGCGGGCATGAACGTCAATCGCCATCCCTAGAACCATCGCTGTGGTGCTTCCATTTTTGTACTGTAGGCTGTACCAAGTGCCAAACGAAAGATTCAGAATGGATACCGTTATACCGCCTGGCCTTACCGACGGATCATTGACAGCGCAGGTGTCAAACCGAGTGTCAGGCTCCACAGCGCGTCGGGACCGAGGCTCCGAAACTGTCGTACCCTGGTTGACACTGCACAGAGGAATTTGCACGTCACAGCCTATACAAACACTCGTTTAGAACCTTTCCACCTCCTCTGGCAAGGAATGTGAGGACCGTGTAGGAGCCATTTGCTATGTTGTATGCAGCTTGTACAGGCCACACGGGGAACACTCACTGCCTTTATTCCATCTGTTGCGATAATTGGCAATTCGGAATTCGCTGGGGAGGCTTACCAGCCAAATGCTGGAAGGAAGTCGGTCGAAGGGAAAGCAGCGATGCATTGTGTTGTGAGTTCGGATTGAGATGATGTGACTTCCTGATACCGGCATTGCCGGGCGAAGAGACGAAAATGTTCTTGCATGCGTCAATTCGCAACAAATGGGACTCCGTGTTTCGCTCTTCTGCTCCGTTCCGATACCACAGTTGTTAAGTATTTCGATTGAACTAGTGGTCAGGCACACGGCCTTCCTCATCCATAATATTCGCCTTGCTGTGCTAGTGGTGGCGTTTTTCAAGCTTTTTAGTCATGGTTTGACATTCTTAGGCTATCACAAGAAACAATTTGAAACCAGTTGCGCAGCAGAGATATCATTCAAATTCCCATTATACAGCTTGTGCTCCCCTTGTATATGTGCTTCCCATTCCTATCTCTGTGCGGCATGGGGAGCGTACCGGCGCACGCACCCATCCGCACCACAAGTATATACCGAACCTTGGACCACCTCCGCCTGCATGATACCATATGATGACAGACCTGTCTTGTCAGTGGCCGAGGCACGGTTTGGGGACGCTGATGATGGGCGGTCAGAGGTCCATGTGCTTTGTTCCTTGAACGTTTGAAGATCCCAGAGCTAGGAGAAGAAAGGACTGGCTGTCAGGATCACAATTGGAAACTCGACTGCGCCTGCCTGTTCTTCTTGTTGTTACCTTGAGATCACCACCCATGGATCCTGAGACGAGATAACCGTTCTCGGAGTCCACGGCGAGCGACTTGACCAGATGGTCGTGTGCCTGGAAACTATCCACAAGCGTCCGTTCTCGCGTGTCAAAGACAACTAAGTGAAGATTCGAGTAAGCGACCGCAATTGCATTCTTTGCTCTTGAGTCAATATCCGCCTTGACATACATATATCACCCTTCTTTCCACCCGAGAACAGCAACTGATGCCGTGGAGAGTAAACCAACGAATATGCGCCGCCTTCCGCTACATTGAAGCCTGCAGATGGGATAAGATGCATGAGCAAGAGCATCAACTATAACTAATTTTAACCGGTCGCTCGTTCACGCACCTTTCACGCGTGCCCGAGATGTAGGCAGCAGTGTATCCCACAAACACACGTTTCTAGAGAAAAAAACATAAAAACCTCAGCCAACGTACCGCTATCACAGCATCATTCATACTTACTGGTTATTTGTTGATACTCCCGCGGTGGCAAGCAAGCTGCTTGAATTCAGGAATGTAAAATCGTTGGTGAACGACGAATGACAGGGCACGACCATGGCAGGTCGGGATGCGTCAGCACTGGCATCAAATCGCCACAGATAAACATCTCCCTTGGAGTCACTGGCGCCAAAGCGGACTCCAAAGGGGTCAAATCGGCATCGGGTGAATCTCGCTGTCGTGCCGGATGTGTACGTCACGAGCTCTCGGGGCTGCCCGAATTGGTAAAGCTGTACCACGGCGGGCGTGGTGGGCGGATCGCTGATTCCAGCGAGGTAATAGTTGAGTGTTGGGTGGGAAGAGAGTGAAGAGACTCCCGGGACGGTGTGGTTGATGCCTCGTCCCGCATTCAAGTCTGTGAGGCTGCTTTCGGTGCGCAGACTGCGCATGTTGTTCTCGATAGCTTTCTGCATCGAGTCGAAACTGAGCTTGCGGGTCAAAGTGTCACGGCGCTTCACGGTGGGCTTATGACTCGCGTTGTCGAGATCAAGTGGTGGCTGATCTACCGACTTGCGTGCCGCAGTTGACCGGACGGCAATGTCATCCACTGACTGGTGAATGTCGGTGAATGTTCCTCTGCGCTACAAATTTGTTGGGGCAGCAATCTCTAGCTTTAGATGTCGTCATAGATATTGATTTTAAAGCACACTTCCCTAACCTGGAAAAAGTTAACAGCGCTCATCACGTCAATTTCCAGAATGCCGCGATGAGTGCCGATAGCCATATGGTTTTGATCCAACTGCAGAGATTTATATGAGACACTATCGTCATTGAACCCTAGGTTTAAAACCCATGCGCGCCATACTTACCGGGTTCAAAGCGAAAGTATGTATGATGTCCGCCGTGCGATAAATCAGTTCTGGCGCCTCTTGCAGCGGCTCCGCGGTCGTGTCCACCGTCAGATCTTTTGCCTCCCCACTGTTAAAATCTTCCGCTGGCGCTGGTTTTGGCGGCTCCTCATCCTCGCGGGCCTGCATCACAAACTCGATCATTTTGCGGACGCTGATGGTCTTTTTCAGAGTATCCCAGAGTTTCTTTTTCTCATGCGTGTCCAAATATTTCCGGATTTTTTCTGCGCGAATAACAACCGATCAGTGCCGGAATGGACTGGTATCAATGGGACAAATATTGTATACGTACCGATTTTGACGCCTCCGCAGACCCACTCCTTCGCCAGTGCTTTTTGCATCGTATGCAGTAAAATACTGGTCGGTCTTAAGACCGCATCGCAAAGGAAACCATGAGACTCATCAGACGGATTCAACCCGCCACTCCGCAACTGCGCCAGGTATCTGTCGAAGGTGAGGCCAATGTGCTGGAACGAGACGATGGCAATGAGCGCATCGCACATAATAGCCACTTCAGCCTGAAACTGGTCTCTGAGCGGACTCTTTTCTTCAAAATCGTCCTCGTCAGGTCCACTATCGGCGTCCATGCCATATCCACCATCTGCATCAGGATCGTGAAGCCGTGGGGCACGCGGAACAGATAGCTCCATGAGGATAACAGTTAAGTTGTCCACGTTTCCGGCAAGGAGAAGATCAAAGAATCGATCACATAGATCAACCAGCAATTGTAGCATCTGATAATCTTTGCTTCGGAGTGCACCGACCGTCAAGGTCATGAAGGCTGTGACGCACGTTTGACATGCAATGGTGCGATTCAGAGCGCAGCCATTCTCTAGTGAGGCTTTCTCCGTCCATCGCACAATGAACAAAAGCAGTTGCCTACAAACGGACACAAGATTCAGTGGTTGCGTTAACCAGTCCATCCACACTCGGATCATACCGAGCGAGCGATTCTACATATGCCGGAGCCTGAGACTTTCCATCGAGATTGTCACTTAGTGCCAACCTCGCAAGGGTATTGCATTCCTCCGCCAAGAAACGCTCCACGGACGGCAAGTAGTCTCTCAAGGTGCCATGCAAGGGCACGATTTCGACGTAGGCGGCGATAGCATCCATCTCCCGACATCGCATGGCGAGGATGCGATTCATGACTTCGACGGGCATTTCGACAATTTCCAGAAGGGTGCGCATGCCGTCCAGCAACAATGTGAAATAATCCCGGAAGGTGGGCTCCTCTTGGAGGACCTCTCGGTTTTTGGAAACGATCGAGATGGACTTGTACACGGCTTGAACGATCCGCATAGCCAGCATCCACTTGTAAAGTCGCATGTTGCGCTTTTCAAGCTCAAAACGCAGAAGGCGTTTGGGGTCCGGCGGCTCCGACGCAGTGACAACTGCATGTGGTGATGACGCTTCACCCTCGTCTCCGAATGACCCTTCTCCGGGCTCTCCGTCGTCGAAGTCGTCCTCGTCCCCATTTTCTTCGCCAGCGGAGTCATACCCAGCACCGAGACTCCGCTTGAAAGCCTCGAATTCGTCATCGAGAGAACTCTTTCCGACGGTGGTAGAAACCGGCTCACCCCAATCCAAGCCGCCTCCATCAGACGACTTTGTGGTTGGTTCACCCCAATCAATACCGCCGCCGCTGGTTGCCTTAGTCTCAGGCGCTCCCCAATCATAGCCGCCTGGCTCAGGCTCAACTGGAGTCTTCTTCGCAACAGGCTCACCCCAGTCAAAAGCATCAGCTTTACTCTCCAGTTTGGCGGTCGAGACACGTTCACCCCAATCAAAGCCTCCAGCCGTTTGAGTTTTTCCTACATCGACGGACTTTGACACAGGTTCACGCCACAGATCCATGTTCAGATTGCCTCCAGCAACGTCGTCGGCAGGGGGCGCTTTGAGCTCAGCAACTCCCGAGCTGCCTTCATCGCCTAGATACTGGCCGATTAAACCGTCCGCTTTGCGGATGATGTCCAAGGCCAGGCCGGGTAATCCGAGGTGCTCGTAGGCTTGCGCACTTCGGTACACGAAATCAGTTTCCACGTCAGCTGGGATGCGCGGTTGAGGCACGCGCATGACTCGATACGAGCGCCGCAGATAATGATAGAAGACCAAGAGGGCTGGATCGGAGTAGGATGGAGCGAGATCAGTCGGAGGCGGCACCGAGTCTGATTGCGCAGGCAACAGTTCATCAAGTGGGTGCAACAGGGCAAAGAGCGCCTTATCCCGTTGCTTCATGATCGTAAAAGCCATGGTGGCTAACCATCGATCACCTTTTGCAATTGCGCCCGGGAGGATGTAGGTGTTATAGGTTTCCGTCAGGACAGGACCATCCTCGCCTTCGTACAAGCGACAAAGAATCGTCGCCAATTGAGGATCATTCAGCTGCTTTAAACAGACGCTCACCGCGTCTTTCAACTTGTCAGCCAGAAGGAAGAAGGATACAGCGTATTCGTATCGCTGTTTTCCCAGTAGCGCAAACGCGTTCTTCAGTGCAGCGCTTTTCCATCGTTCCTCCTCGAAATCGTTTGCCAGGAACCTCAGCATGGCGGCCTGCTCCGGATGCGAGCTGGCAAGTTTCCACAGTCCTAACAGCACGTTCTTTTTCCGCAGCGCGATGTAAAACAATGAGCAGTCTACTGGATTTCGTGTGTCATCTTTGCCCATGTACTGATTTCTCGCAATGGTTTCCATGGTTCTGCGCATGGTGTCGGGGTTCCGCAGCAGGTAACCCAATCCCAGCGCTTTGGCATCGCTCCACATTATTTTGTTATTGAAGGATTGCGCTATAAAGTCAAGCAAGATGTCCTGGGGAAGAATTTCAGGATTGGTTTCTTCGCCTCGCATTTAATTTGTGAGATTCCACGTGTTACCTGAGAATCTGTGAAAAACCCCCACGCAATGTCTCGAGAAGTGAGATTCATCGGTTTCATTTGCGGTGGGAACGACTTTTGCGAGAACATGAAGAGGCGCATGAACAGAACGTATCGGACTCCGTTCTCGTCAAGCGATCTCTTTTGTTTTTCCACCTGGGCGATGAAAGAGGTCAACAAGTTTTCCATACTTTCACTAAAACGCCGACAAAACGCAGACATACCTGGACCAACGTATCGATCACAGCAAGCAGAAGCATCTGATCGATATTGGAGATATTGGGTAACGATATCCTCGTCAAATGCTCAGACAGGAACGCTGCTTCGTCATCGTCAAACTCGCCAACTTTGAGCTCCTTTCTAACACGCAATGAATCGTCAGAGAGTGGCAGGGAAGATGAAGGGCCCCCGTTCAAGATACATACTGCCCTGCCTCATCACCAAAATCGAAAAGAGCGTCGTATTGCTGCTCTCGCTGTGCCTTGACCTATATAATGGATCACGGTGGAAATGGTCTGTGAGTGACCGAATCACCATCTGGGATGGATTAAAGCTTACCTCGTCATCAGCAAAGATTCTCCACAATGGGACAGGCGTTTCGGTGATGGTCCGTCCAGCGTCCACCATCATCTTCACAAAGCAATGAAGCAGGGACAGACTATAGCGCACAAAATCGTACTTTCCTAATCACTCGTTAGATATGCACCGCCCGCTTGACCACCACAAGTGCCTCAAAGAAGGTTACCCCATAGGAGATATTGAATGAGCAGTTGCGGATGATGATCCGGCAGCCTTCCATTTTTGCGGTCGACGATGGAGAAAGTTTGTTGAGGAGTGGTGTCGGCAGAAGCACTGGAGCTGATGTCATCTGATAATTGACAGGTTGGAAAGTGTGACCAGAGGCGTCGTAGCCCACATGATAAGCTTCGCAAACGAACCAATATCGCGACTAGTATCCATCCACTTGTCATACACCAGCATGTTGTGTTTAGTAGCGATCATCAGCGAACCAGTGGGAAGCCAAGCGACTGTGGTCGTCATATCCTGCCTGAACCACAGGTCTTCGTTAATCATCTCAGAAACAGAAACCGGACTTGGGGATGGCTTACCAGGATATTTCTACATCACCTATGCGGTCCCAGGTTGGAGTATCGTGCACGCTGGCTAATCGGCGCTGACAATAAACATGGACGCGATTGGCCATTCCCACGGCAAGGAGGTGCTGCCCATCCGATGAAAAGTACCAATCCAGTGCTATCACCGTGTCGCTGTATATGCTGCGTCAGCAATCGACATTTGAGTACCATAGTATGCATGCTCCGCACTTTAGCGTCGTGGTCCATTCTTGCTTCATCTCAAGGCCGGTCGCCTCGTTTCCCCATATAGACAAGATGGATGAGCCATTTGACGCCGACACTGTAGCGGCAAAAAGGCAGCATTAACATTAGAACACGCAGCGCTGCAGCAACAATCACGTACCTGTAGACATCTTCCCGAACGCGTCGGTCTCAAGCGCCTCCAGGTTATCCATCGGGTACTCAAACTCGCTTACAATTCGCCATGGTTTCATTTCACCACCCTCTTGCAGCGCTTCTCTAGCCCAGTCGGATGAGTCTGGCAGGGAAGCTAGACTGCCATCACAGCAGTGCCAGAAGCGCATGAATTTATCGCTGGAGTACGTTACAAACAGATGTGCACCCATCGGCGATTGAGGATAATGAATGAGACATAGATCGTCGGTAGGAAGCGCCCGGAGAAGCGATACGTCATCCAATCCGAGACCCCCAAACAAGGAAGTTTTTGAAATCAGCGAATGTCGTTGTAAGGCGCTGCCTATGCAAGTCGAGGGCCTTCATCAGTGAATGGATGTAGTCAAAAGAAATTGCCCGAGATTCATACCCTCGAATTTGAGAGCCCAAACAAAGACAGTGCTGGATTTCCCACTGACGCCAATAAGATGGACCAGCAATTGATGTTCCTCAAGATCATCTCCCGATAAGATTTTGGCATTGGGGTCAACATAGGCATGAAGGAACAGTAGCGGATACTCGTTATCATATCCCTTCAACTCTCCTATGTGGATCTTTGAGCTGCCGCTCAAAGTATATATCGAGAGTATGCCCTTTTGAAAAAGAACGAAGTGTGACCCTACAGAGGTACGGAGTCAAGTAGCGTACAAATCAGCTCGGATTGGGTTTTTCATTACCATGAGGCAGCCACGCGATTTGGGAGTGCGAGCTCTCCGCAGCGGGAGATATTGTTGTGACGGCGGAAAGACCATCCGTTGTCCGAAGCCCGTTCTGAAAATGAGCACACAGCACAAAGAGTTTAGTTGCGGTCATCCTTCGAAGCCACACCAGAATTGCCTGCTGACCATAGGAACGCTATTGTAAAAGATTATGATCTCTCCATCTTTTGCAACTGTAGCGACAAATGGCAGATTCGGATGCCTCACAACTTTCATCGTCGAATCGCGATGCCCACTCCATGAGTGTTTAAGAGAAAGTCGAGGCGTCATCCAGGATGTTGCGAAGAAGTCATCGAGATTCATCGTGTATGCATTCAATGATCCGTCCTGCCTCTGTGCAACGAGCTGAAGCTCAGCCGGAAAGAAGATAGCTGCTTCTATTAGCAGGGAGACTGTGGCCACTATCACAGCCGCGCGTCAGCACGGAAATCTGCAGTCCTACCAGATTCCCGGGTGCCCCAGTCGTTGTGGAAGACAAGAACTGTCCGCTGGAAGAAGTCAAAATCGGTTGGGGGCAACGTGTTGTCCGATTTCATGATCGTAAGAACTTTGGGCGCCCTCCTTGGATGACAAGTCAAATGTTGTATCCCCCAGAAGACCACAGACCCATCTTTTTGAGTGTGAAACAGGATATCAGAATATCCTTTGAGCGCATCTTTCAGCTTTTTGGTCTTGAGCAGTGTGGTTCCCGGCTTCCGGTTCGCATTCTTCGTCGCAAACCGCATTTCTTCCTCTTCACGTTGATTGATAGCATCGTGGAGTTCTTTTCCCGTTAACCAGTGCATCGTGCAGACATTCTCGCCAACAGGAGCCGACTTCCCGTCCACCATATGGGCCGTAGCTGGATCAATGACGGCTCCGAGGTGGAATCGGAATGGTTGAATCGGCTCCATTAGGCACCAGAGCCGAGTGACATTATCGTGTGAGTTGGTCATTAGCACATTCTCGTCCAGGCCCCTGCTCAGCCATTCATCAATGAGAGTGACAAAATTGGGACGAATTGAGGTCGCAAGTACTCACTGCCCGGTCTTTATCTGCCTTCTCCTCCAACTGATGTTCTTAACGCAGGTAGGATGTGGCAGATATGCAAACTGGTACGTCGGAAAGTTCGGGCTGAAGTCGGCTTTCATCAAGGTGAGAAGTGGATTCAAGTCCTCCATACAATCCAGATGCTAGTACCTACCCGAGTTCACTTTATACCAAACTTTTGGCAGTCGGTCACTCTAGTTTGTAAAATCAAAGTCAACGGACTACTTTAAAGCCACTGGCTTCAGACCAAACCCACTTGGCTCAACGTTGCAAAGAATTGACCATCGGGAGAAAAGTCCGCTTTGATAATCTCTGACACAACGCTGCAAAAGAAGCTCTTTCAAATAACCGCTTAGAGGATGGCAATGGGCGTGTCACTGGCGCGTACTTGCAACTCCAGTCTTTACTCCAACTCGGATTCTCTGAGTCAGTCTCATCGAAATGCCAGAGCCCAACATCTCTTCCGGCCACGAGAAGCTGGCCTGTATATCGAGCGAGCGCGTTCAGTTTCATACTCCTCCTGTCCAACAAAGTCATTACTGACCTTTCGGACCCCAAGATAGTGCGCTTACAGCAAAGTCGTGAAGAGTAGAAGATTTGAAGATCCATTGGACCTAAAAGGATGTGATCAATGACCGCCTGGGCAGTGTGCACCAATGGGCAGGTCACTGTACCTCCTCTGGACTCTTCTGAGGGACGAAGAAAATAACCTCCGGACCAAATGAAGCCACAATCTATTTGAATCGCAGCATCTAAGATCCATTTGCTGGCGAAAATTTTTCAAGTTGCGAGCGGCACTTTCAAAGTGCAGACTTACAAAGCCCTTCTCGCTATCGAAAGCCACTGCTAAAGCGCCAAGGTGATCTCCACTTGGATTACGCAACACTTGCACCAGCTTGTTCTCGGCCGTGTACACAATGCATCTCGCTCCGCTCCCATAGACCTAGACGTCGAGGAAAAGCACGCGGTCAGGGATGCGCTGGTACTGACAATTAATCGTTCCTGACGTCAACATCCATACCAAATATCTCTGACCACCATAAGTGCCCGTACACAGTCCGGAGAGGTTCGCATTTGAATTTCCCGCTACTACTTGTTGCAGCAAATGCATAGCAAGCCAGGTGGAATGTTCGGTGTGGTTTAACCGCGGTCTTCAAGATCGTCAGCCTTCTGAAGAAGAATTTGATCGCGTATGGAGAGTTTCGCCAAGATACAGGGATCCAGATATTGTTTAGACTCAGAAAACTACTGAAGAGCAAAAGGGCATTTGGAAAAGTTAAGGTCCAAGATGGTGATGGAAACGAGAAAGTCTCGAGGTCAAAGTTGACAGGAAGTTGAGCAACCCACCAGCCACATGTGGCCATTTGCTCACGTCAGAGGCCAGAGCGCGTCCCATGGCTTCTTTCTCTAAGTCGGCCGCACCAGAGGGAGGGCAAAAGAGGTTTCATTGGGGGATGCATCGGTACACATATAGACAAATGTAGAGATACGCTACGCCCGGAGGCAAGTATAATGAAAATGTCGGTCTCTCCAACACATGAGTCTCTCCGCTGCCTCAACATATGTAGCTACGTCTACCCCTCACGCTCGAACTCAACGCGGTTGACGAGGCTTCCAATTCCTTCAATCTGAACACTCACCTGGAGTGTTAGAACACGAAAAAATGAGTTACAATTTCGCTTCTGATATTTACGGACTTTGTGCTCTGCACGGGGAGGGAGCGACCTACCCGATCGCCATCCTGCAGCGTTACCTTCGGGTTCCTCCCCGTGCCTACACCAGCGGGTGTGCCTGTCAAGATGACGGTACCGGGTAGCAAAGTAGTGCCTTGAGACAGAAAACTAATCAGGGAAGGAATGTCGAAAATCATATCCGCAGTGCGAGAGCTTTGCATGGTCTTTCCGTTGAGCTTCAGCAAGATGGCAAGACCACCGGTCTGACTGTCACGGACGTTCAGTGTAGGCAGGAGATGCGGCGCCACAAGTACTGGACCCAATGGGCAGAAAGTATCGAACTGTCGATGTTAAACCGCGTGAGATGCATCTCATCAGCTCCTGAAAGTACCATAAGCAACGTACACTTTTCGCAAAACACCACTGCGAGATGTTTCGCTGCCATGTCCGGGCAGTCACATCGTTCGCGCAAGTCACTCCGGAGACAAATTGCATCGCATCTTCCCTGGAAACATTCCTGCATGGCTTGCCGATCACGACAGCTAACTCGGCTTCATAATCACATTCGGCATCCTGTGCCACATCAGGTATCACGATCGGGGAACCGGGTCCAGTCACGCTGGTTCCCGGCTTTGTGAACAAGATGGGCGTTTTGGGAGCGGGGGTGTTAAGTTCTTTTGCATGTTTTGCGTAATTGAGCCCAATTCCTGTGACCATCGAATGTCAATAAAGGGCAGAATGAGAAGAAGGCCAACGAGAGTCTTTACAGCGCTTACCAAGGACTATAGGCGGTCGTGGAATCGGACACAGAAGCTACACGACGGACATTTCGCAGCGTGAGCAAGCCGTTCCTTTTCCTCTATATTCCTCGTTGTACTCCTCGAACCTTCTGCACCGCTACGACGCGGTCGGTTACTTTTCCACCTTCCAATGGGTCTCCCTCCACGATTCGCGCTGTCATCTTGGACGGGTTGGCGTTCTCACCCGCCTCTTCAGCGCCGAGATCGCCGTACACGGTTTTGCCGCCGGGCTCTACAAATCGAACTAGCCGTGACCATGTTGGCTGTGATGGACGAGGTCAGCCTGAACACGGCGTTCAAGAAGTATTTGTTGATTCGGCACCTTTGTGCTTCCCGATGTGTAACTGCGGAATCCCCGGCCATAACTCTTGAGGGAGCATCGCATAAAACCTCCCATACTGCTAATGCTGTATCAATCGAAAGGCTGATCGTCGATAGTATATGAGAGAAAGCGCGGCGCGAAAAGCCGCGTCGTGAGCTTTCATCGTACCGTATGCGATACACGAGCTCTGTGCCAACTCTTCATCTGCCAGACACTCACTCATCAATGGCCAGCTTTCGGGACCGCTGATGAGGTAAAGAAAGGGCTCTCCTTGACGGACTGGGCGCCATCAATTCTAGATAGACATAGCTACAGTAGAAACCATGAAGATGGCAGCTATGGGACTTTTGTCGCTTTTCTGTCGTCCCAAATTAAACATTGCGAGCAAGCACCAAGCAGCTGTACGATGAGGCTCTTCAAAAAAGCATGTATATAGTGTTGAGCTATGCAATGTCTTCTCCATGTTACGACGACCTTCCCGTGAGATCTCAAAGTTAATGACTTTAGGCCTTCTCTCAGATTCCATATGAGTACACGTGACCGTGTCTCCTCCTCTTTGCTTACGTGATCGGGCGGAGTTTTGAGCGTGGCGCCCTCGTACAAACACAGCAGATTCGAAAAGGTTATTCATCGAGACGCCACATGTGCTTCAACAGGCGCATTGTTTATGGTTGGAACAAATAGCAACCCGGAACCGCTTTCAGAGCGTCGCATAGTATGCCTTGGTATTGTTCCTGCCAAGATTCTCCCTCAATGTGGCGCCTCCTGTCGATCACAGAGGCCCCTCGAGGACGCGGCGTTGAAGAATATGCCAAGAAACTATATTGTCGTTGTGCATCGAGGTGATTCATCTATAAATCGGGATACATTCTCCGGACCACCTATCTCGTGGAGAAGCTGAATCGATATACCCCTTTGCATCTCATTTTACTTCCTTTCCGTCGTAGTCTCCTCTTACATCCTTTCCGTTGTGATACCCCGACCAGCAGCACAAACGGAATCGGCCATTTGCATTCCTTGTCATTTTTGGTGATCCTCTCCATACCTTGAACCCACATATCCTCTGCCACCACGAGCGAGATCCAGGAACTCGAGATGCCCAGCAACCGTGGCGCCGTCTACCCGTCCGCCTACGACGACGACGGTTACGGTTCACCCAACAGCTACGGCTCGCGGCCTCCTCCGCAGCAACGGCAATCGCAGCAATATCATCCTCCACAACCACAGCAACCACAATACGCTCCCCCGCGTCACCATCCTCCCCCGCAACAGTACTCGCAGTACGCACCGCCTCCGCAGCAGCAACCGTACTATCAAGACGATGGGTACCGACGCTCCCAGCAACCCCCGCACCGACCTCCGCCCGCGCCTCGGAGCTACGATGACGATGATGATGAGATTGACCGCCAGTCGTCCCGCGACATTGGGCACCATTCCAACAACCGCGGCGCCCAGCAGAAGGATCAACATGGGGGAGGTGGTGGAAAGAAACAGTATGATACCGAGCCCGCACCCAGCGCGGAGAACACCAAAAACCGAAAATGCCACGATGTCTTCTTCCTGATCTTGTTCATCATTATGTTTGCTGCCATGTGCGCTGTTGGGTACTACTCGGTTAGATACGGAAATGTCGATCGGTAAGTGTACCTTGAACACCTGCCCATCTACACCAGAAGAGTCTGGCTTATATGTTTATTCTCCGCCAGTCTGATCTATGGTCGCGACTCGGAAGGCAATCTCTGCGGATCTGTCATTGGACCCGACTCTGCGCGCGATCTCCAAAACCAAACCAACCTTCTTTACTTTATCGGCGACTCGAACAACTACCGCCGCTGCGTGGACAGCTGTCCGGACACCACCGCCACCGATTCCGGAATTGTTTGCAAATACGACATCCCCCTTGCAGCCGCACGACTTGACCGGATCGCGCAAGTCGAAGCCAATGACTGCACCTACACCATCAAATCCAAGCCGGTCCTGAACCGCTGCGTACCCATCCAGCTTTTGACCGACATCAAAGCCGCCGCCAACGCGTCGTTTTACAACGAAACGTACACGCTTGCTGGTGGTTCGTACAAGTGGGGTCAGACTCTATCCATCGAACTCAACGCCCGTGACGCCGCCTCCATCATCTACCAAGACCTTGCCACGAATTGGTGGGTCATCTTGGTCTGTGTCGGTGCGGCGTTTGTCCTCGCCTACGGATACCTCCTCCTTCTGCAATTCTTTGCTGGCGCCATCGTCTGGTTCACTATCTTCATCGTGCTCATCGTCGCGTGGGTCCTTGCTGCGTACTTCATATACAATTATGTGCGGATCAAAGTACTGCACCAGGGTCTGCTGTCGGTTGGATTCGACCAGGTTGATGCGGTTTTGTACAACGAGAAGCTATTGCTTGTACTTGGTAAGTGCGAGAGAAAGTATTCATATCGCTTCATCAAAGCCCCGTGTTGACCGCTTTTGCTTTCGATCCCATCAGGCTGCATAATTGGGGGTATCGCATTAATCCTTTCCATTCTCGTCCTCTGCCTGATTCGTCGCATCCGTCTCGCTACTCGCATCATCAAAGAAGCCTCGATGGCTCTCCGCGCGATGCCCTGGATCGCGCTCTTCCCATTCTTCAAATACACGGTTGTTCTTATCTGGATGGCCATTTTTGTTGCCGTCATGGCGCTCCTCGCGACATCGGGCACCACAATCGCCGCCCAAGTCGAGGACGACATCAACGACGGCTTGGAACGCACAGGACGAAGCTACAGCTCAACGTACACATTGCAGTACTTGCAAATATATTTCACGTTTGGATTCCTGTGGGTGTACAACTGGTTGGTCGCAATTGGACAGACCACCGTTGCCGGAGCGATTGCTACATGGTACTGGGCGCGTGACAAAAAGAGGCTCCCGTCCGTTCCGGTTTTGAGATCGCTCGGCCGGACCTGCAGATACCACTTGGGATCTTTGGCGCTTGGGTCGCTCTTGATCGCCATTGTTCAGCTGATCCGGTTGATTATTGTGGAGTTACAGCGACGAGTGAAGGGAACGGGAAACAAGGCCGCGGCATACATTCTCTGCTGTCTTCAGTGCTGCTTCAAATGCGTTGAAGCATTGCTTAAGATGCTCACCAAGAACGCATATGTTGAGATTGCCGTGTATGGATACAGCTTCTGTACTGCGGCTAGAATGGCCATGCAATTGATTGCAGCTAATGTTGTCCGGTAGGTGTCCGCCAAGAATGGTGCAATTCTCAATTACATCTTCGGAGCCATTGCGGGATCACTAACTTGTCTCCGTCTTTTTGTCAACAGCCTGGTTGTTGTCCACAAAGTGAGCAACTTCCTCATCTTTGTCGGCAAGCTGGCCGTTGTCTTCATCACAACTCTCGGAGGTCTCGGTCTTCTCGTATACCTTGAGGGCGACGACGAAGTGTTTGCCAACTACGCCGTTCCCTTGATTTTCATCATCATCTTTTCGTACATTACTGCGTCTGCCTTCCTGTCGACCTTCGGAATGGCCATCACGACCATCTTTTTGAGTTTCTGCGAAGACAGCCAGCGGAATGACGGAAGTCGCGAACGTCCTTATTACATGAGCAAGAATCTGCAGGGGTTTGTGGATGCGCATGCGCATGCCAAACCGGCTGTATAGCCGCGCGCGTGGGATTTTATCTTGTCGCATAAGTGCTTCTTGGAGGGGGGCTTGGAAATAACTCGGCAGTAGAACTGGTCGGACTTCGGTCTGATGGGCCCGTATAAATGCCTTGTGCTCTGGAATAATATCTGATCTTCTTGAATTCATCGCTGTTGCTTCTTTGAAGTCTGAAGTTTGAGCTGCTTTTGGTGAAAAGCAGCTCAAACTTCAGACATTGTGAACAGTATGACAAAACGAAAGGAAATGTTACATGTTTGAGGACCCTTACTACCGCTACTATCTGACAGGACAAAAGCCACGCAACTACGTCTGAGAAACCAAACAGAACAGGCGCAGTGATGTGCAGGGCTAGGACACTACGATACTGGTGAGAAAAAAACACCACGATACTGGTGAGAAAAAACACTACTATACTGGTGAGAAAAAAACTACCGATCGATGGAGAATACACAAAGTCCGTTTTCGGGAGACGTGCAAAAATGCTTTCACATTCGTCGTGCTCTGCGGGTGCGGAATTGGAAGGAGCGACGGAGCAGTGTAGGAGGAGCGGAAGGACCGAAAAAGCCGTCATCGCCATCGTCGTCAGGACCATCGTCATCAGGGCCATCGTCGTCAGGGCCATCGTCGTCAGGGCCATCGTCCATGTCATCGGGACCGGTGCCAGCGCCTTCAGGTCCATCGGGTCCACTAGGTCCGTCGAATTCACCAGGTCCGCCCGGTCCATCGTCAGGTCCGCCGAATCCCGAAGGTCTGCCGGGTCCTCCGGGTTCATCGTCAGGTTCGCGGAATCCGGGTCCACCAGGTCCGTCGAATCGACCGGGTCCGTCAAATCGACCGGGTCCTTCAAATCGACCGGGTCCGTCAAATCGACCGGGTCCGTCAAATCCACCAGGTCCGTCCAATCCAACAGATCCGCCCGGTCCTCCGGGTCCATCGTCAGGTCCGTCAAATCCACCAGGTCCATCGCCAGGTTCGTCGTCAGGCCCACCGGGCCCACCGGGTCCATCGTCAGGTCCGTCAAATCCACCAGGTCCATCGCCAGGTTCGTCGTCAGGCTCACCGGGCCCACCGGGTCCACCGGGTCCACCGTCGGGTCCTTCATCGATCGGTACGCCAGCTCCCCCGAGTCCGTCGTCGTCGCCAGGTCCGTCGAATCCACCAGGTCCGCCAGGTCCTCCAAGTCCTCCGGGTCCATCGTCACGTCCGCCGAATCCACCAGGGCCGGGCTCGAATTCACCAAGGCCGGGCTCGAATTCACCAAGGCCGGGCTCGAATTCACCAGGGCCGGGCTCGAATTCACCAAGGCCGGGCTCGAATTCACCAGGGCCGGGCTCGAATCCTCCAGGGCCGGGTTCGAATTCTCCAGGGCCGCGGTCGAATCCTCCAAATCCACCAGGTCCATCGTCAGGTCCATCGGGTCCATCGGGTCCATCGGGACCGGGAGTCGGAGGGCTGACGGGCGGGAACAGGGTCCCACCAGGACAACACTGTCCGGGGCCACCATCGGGCAACGCACAGCAATCAGCCGGCAAGCCAAGCGAGAAGCAGCATGTGGGGTCGGCCGTGGTCGTGGGTCCGAAAGGCTCGGTTGTCGTGGGAATCAGACCACCGCCGCCTTCGGTACCGCCGGGCGTGGGTACGAAGGGCTCGGTTGTGGTGGGAATCAGAGACTCGCCGGGCGTGGGGACGGGCGTGGGTTCAATGGGAGTGCCTCCTTCAGTGATGGTTGGGATCTCGGTGGGACCTTGGGGGAGAGCCTGGGGCAGAAGGAGCAGAAGGGCATGAAACACGAAGGATGAGTGAACGCAAGGGTCATATGCACAGTGGATTTCAATCACGAATCATACCACGACAAGCGTCCCTGCAACAAGCGCAACCAAGGCCGAGGTGATGAAACCCGGAACGCGCATGGTTGAAATGCCGTTTGCAATGAGAGGGTTTTGACGTCGGTGTCAGTAGGAAAGCAAGATGTGACAGGGTTTCAAGTACGAAGAAGTATGTGGTTGACAGATATCTTCTGTGTCAGGATGTTTGAGCCGTTGGGGAGGAGGGAGTGGATCGGGGCCCCGCCCCTTTTATAACCATGTTTTTCTCTCCATTTTTTTGTGTTTTTTCGAGTGGGCTTTGCGTTTAATGTGGGCTGAAAGTGTGGAGTGCGAGGGGCAATGCAGTGTATGGTGAAACGGCTGATGGTGGCGAGCAGAGTGTCATGGCTCCACACTGCCCTCTGCATCGCGACGTTTCTAACATGTGTCGTCGTACATGAGACATGTGGATTCAGCCTCCTGTGCACATGGCAAAAGAAGTTTTCAGAAGAGTGGGGTTTTGCGATAGAACGGATACTGGCAGGTCAGACACGAACGCTTCCCTGAACTTTAACGATTTATGCAAAAAAAAAAAAAACGAGCGGGGAAGAGGGCAGTGCAGTGCAATTCTTGGCACCGCGCGAATGCGTCGCGTACACCCCTTCAGTCGCAAACCTGTCATCGGGAAACCTAATGAGCGGAACATCTTCATCCTTTTTTTTTCTTACAAGTGTCAAAAAGAGATATTCAGCCATTCGAGAGGTGTCCGTGTATCCCTTTCGAGGCTTTTGGTCTCCATCATATCTCAAAGCCAGGAGACGCAACAGTGTCACTCCAAATTTTTCTTTGTCTCATCTCTATATCTATAATTTCAGATGAATGATGGCAGGGAAAAGGGTTACTCTGGGCGTGAACGTTGCAGGATGTACTGACATGGTGTGAGCAAGTGAGCGTGTCAGTCGCGAGGCTAAGCCACTCACGGGGTCAACAAGCTTAAACTCCGCTCAATGCAATGACTAACAATCAGCACAATTTCCTCAGGGCATTGCCCAGAATTTCGCCCCATAATTCTCAATGAGTATAGACGTGACGACACAATGATGAAAGGCTTCTAAATGTTGTGAGTCACATCTCTTCTTGGGTGATCTTGTCCATTGTTTGTTTTACATTGTTGATAATGCTCCTCGATGATGGCTGAACACACCAAAAGATTCCTCAACACCCAGGATACAGAACAAATTCTGCATGACTGTCCCAATAAACACATGCCTTTCGTGACTCATGTACCAACTTGCGGCCCATCAGGCTAGTTTGAAATCAACTGTCCCATGTGGGTCGGGTCCCCGCGCGGACGTCTGCTCCGGGGAATTCTTGTGGATGCAAAAAATTACCCTAGACGGTAATAAGCGCAACGCGCCACCTTCTCAGCCGCGACCTTTTTCCATTCATCAATTGACAAGACATTGTCCAATTGACCGTCAACCGAACAATACTATGTAATGTTTTTCTTTTTTCTGCGCTTACATTACGAAGCCTGGGTTCACCACGCAAGGCATTGCTTACCCTGGGTGCATCACCTCATCGGCTGGGACACTTTCTCACCTACAAGCTTTTTCTTGGCGTCAAGCACGCAATACCCTGGGTGCGTCAGCTCATCAGCTGGCACATTTTCTCACATATAAGCTTGTTCTTGATCGGCAAGCACGCAACGACATTGCTTACCCTGGGTGCGTCAGCTCATCAGCTGGCACACTTTCTCACATACAAGCTTTTTCTTGATCGGCAACATGCCGAACGCGGTCTAATGGATGCCCAAATCAGGGAGAGCCCAGGCAGGTCCCAGGCCGGGTTTGTTTGGGCGTGGGTTCATTAGGCTGAAAGGCAACGTGTGCGTTCCCTGGGTGAGTGATGGTGCGGAGGGGACGGAGAAAGCTGCCTGCCCGCGCGCGCCTGCCCCCCCCCCCCCCCCCCCCGGGCATGGAAATGTTATAAAAGGGCCATGGGGCGGGCGACATCCCCCTTCCATTTTCTCCCTACTCCCCACACACACAGAGAGAACAACGCACACACACACATCCACACCACACACACACCACACGGTTTCTTTTCCTGCCTCGCTCTCTCTCCACTATACCAACTACAACAATGACTTCTGTCGCTCCCACTCCTTCCCCCGCCCTCGGACAAGCCAGCGCCTCTCACAAGACCTTAGGGTCTTTTTTCAAGCGATCAACCACCTCGCTCAAGCGATCCACTTCCTCTCTCACGAAAGGACCGATCGCCACGAAGATCAAGGCCATCCTGGTCAAGATCGCCCACCCGCACCGGGCCCGCCGAAGCAGCGGCGCGGACGAAAGCGGCACCGCTGCCCGCCAAGACGGCGACGGACAGGAGCCGGAGATCATGCCGGCTCCTGTTGCGGTCGCCGCCGAAGCGGCCAGCGGCCCCACTGCCGCCAAGTCCCGCCGCCTCTCCTTGTGGCCAAAGCACTGGGGGAAGCTCCGCGGCGGGCCCCCGGCGTCGGCGGAAGCCGAGGAAGAAGGCGAAGAAGAAGCCGAAGAAGTGCCCTCCTCATGTAAGTCATCCCATGCTTATCGCTGTTTGCATCTTTTGTCCACTCACATGATTCTCCGCTTGTTTCTCTTGCTTTAGATGAGGGAAATGACCGGTCGCCGTTATACGCGACCGCGCTAGTTTACCTCGACGACAATGGCGAGGAGATTGAGGGCCCCCAATAACTGTGGTATGTACACTAATTGAAATTTTTATGGTTTCCAATTCGAGCTACTGACGCTTTCCTCTGCCCGTCTTTCCTTACCGTGTATGTAGTTTGCCCTAGAAAGTCCGCCCTAGAAAAAGTCCTTTTCGTTTGTTAGTTTTTTGATTTTTCTATAACACTTTCGGGAAGAAATCCCCAAAAATATATCCAAAAAAATTTCTCATATATCTCTACTTGTTTGCTGTCTATGTACTTGACTGTGTTCCCGAGAATAATAAAAAAACCGTCTTTCCCAAAAAACTCCGACTTTGTAAACTCCGCCCGCTTACGTGTTTGCTGACGTACACGACAAACCTCCGGCTCCGCCGGCGGACTTCGCTTTGGCAATGTACGAACATATTTATCATGGAATGGCTATCGATTATCGCTCATGCTCAATACAATGCGGCAGAGACTGTTTGCCTATTCTGCCCGGACATGCATCTCATATGTGCCGTTCACATTTACTTTATTGATATGGTTTCAGCAGTTCGTCGTTCGATTCATTCTTTCGTTTGAAGACAGTCCGTCACGTGTCATGGCCATACTTCATAAAGAAATGGCGCCCCCCTTGGCCTTCCCCCTTGGCCTTCCTTCCCCTTGCGAGTTTCTCCTTTCTGAACTTCCGTAATTTTCCCAAAACGGACAAGTTGGGATGGTGGGAGTCCAGTCACGTGGAGGGGTTGTAAAAGCATGCTGCGGCCCATCACTTGGCTAACCAAGCTTTTGAAGTACTAAAGGTTGAATTTTTTTTTTTTTTTTCAGTAGGATATATCATGTTCTCAAAAGCTGCTCCCTGACAATACAATTCTTCATGTTTATATTGAGAAAACATTACAGGGCGTCAATACTCAAACCGCAAAGTCATTTCCGAAACATTGTTTAGTCTTACATTTCTACCTTTTATATAGGATGGTTGAGGTAATCGCGCTGCAGCCGGGTCTGAATTATATCACTATTGTTAACGCTATTGTTAGTGTATGACAAGTGATATCATGAACCACAGTTTAGTTTGTTTTCCGTTTACTTTTTTCGCCGCACACATGAGCTTGCGGCTCAAAGCTTCCCTTGACTCCACCACCCGTTTTAACAAATAATTCACACACCCCTCAGCAGCGAAAGAGAGAGTGTAGGAACTTTGCAATCTAGCCACAATGCTCTCGGCTGACGGCTCCGGCTTCAACGACTCTCCCGGCGGCCACACCTTGGCTTTTCCTGTCCCGGAAGACACCACACGTTTCTCAGTGCACGAGAAAGAGCAGGCGGGGGACCACGACCGAGGAGACCAGAGGGAGCAGCCACAACACCACCCTCGCTCGTCGTCTTTAGAAGGCAATGAGGTGGAGGGGGAGCTGCGGACTCCGCCGTATACGCCAAGCAGCTTGGCGCCAAGCCATGTCGACACCACTACCGGCACCCAGGAATGCTTACGGCTCCTCAGCGAGTTTGCGACAAAGCTGAGAGAAAACACCAGCTGGGACACGGACCACAATGACGACGACCAGCTTGTCAGCAGTTTGACTATGCTCATGACGGAGGAGGCCGACTACACAAAGACAATGGCCGACCTCGACCTCCTGGAGGGGTTCGTCACAGTCTGGATCAGGGCAGCCGAAATCTGCGCAAACGTAGGTTCACACAATCCTCTGACGAGCGGGGCCGCTACCTCGGATATCTTGGCGGACAAAGTGACAGCGGTTGACGTCATATTTCCAAACCCTACTGACTTTCTTTCCTTCTTTTCCGTCCGGCAGAAATTCCCAATGCCGACAATACCAGCACGACTCGTCTCGCCAATGTCAAAGGGCAAAGCACCTGCCCGTCAAACACCATCTCCCGAACCTCGTCCACACGCACCGCCCACAAACGACTACTTTGAACACTTTCCTGAGGCAACCGTAAATTTTCCTCAACCGGAAGAGGCCGCCTCTTCGTCCATGCTTTCAGCAGCCATCGGAGAAAGTAGCAGCCACATGCCACCACGTGCGGCATCTCCCATTTTGCCACCGTTAGTGGAAGAAGACGATGGTCATGACGACCCTCGAGTACATCGATGCTACACCGAAGTCATTGCCGATCCCAACGACGATATGGCCATCAACATCAAATTGATGGATCGCGTGCGACTGGAGATCGAAATGGACGATCGCGTCACTGGCATTGGAACAAATCTGAACACGGGTGCCATGGGATCCTTCCCACTGAGCTGCTTGGTGGTCCCCAGTGATGTTGACATCCGCCCGCACGACGGCTCGCCGTTCAACGGCAACAGGAACTCCATCATGTCTTTGGCAGCGGCAACGCCGATTATTGAGCAGACTCCACCTGGCCGAGGATTTGCGGATGCCCACACCCCACAATTTACAGCGCACCACATTGTCGCATCCCCGCTGACAGAGAGCCCTAAAATGCCTAATGCGCTCCATGCCAGCGCATCTTTCCCGCCCGACAACATGTCAGCGGGACCCTCAACCACGCCCGGGCCAGTCTCACCCACATCTCTTCACCGTCCAGCCAGTTTGAGCAGTCGAGTGAGCATCGTCTCAACCTCGTCCGCAAACTCTGCTTCCGAGTCACAGTACTCTGCTGCATACGACAGAATGTCGATGATCAGCGCGGAATTTGACGACTTGCATGCTTTGCCTGCCCGTGGAGCATCGATACAGCGCCACAATCAAAACAACCCGGTCCCATTACCGCCACGCAGTTCCTCCACTTCTGCTGTTCCACCTCCGCTCCCAGAACCGCGAACCCAGCGGGACTCGAAAGCCAGCTTTTCATCCTATGCCAGTTCTTCTGGTCCCGTTACACCTCCGGTACAGCTGTCCAGGGAACTCTCTGCCCAAGTTTTGGAGAAACGCAAATATGCGCGTCAAGTTATTGAAGAACTGTTTGAGACGGAACGCAATTTCCGAGACGGCATGCAGGTGCTGATCGATCAGTTCATGCTGCCACTCGGTCAGGCATGCATCGCGTCGTCTACGGGAGATAGTTCCGACCAGATCATCACTCGAATGGAACACAGCGTGCTGTTTCGAAACATCCCCGGACTGCGCAACCTCAGCAGAAAGATCTGCGGCCTCCTCCAAGCTGCCATGGACCGCGCCGAGTCAGACCAACAGAATTTAACGGGCGGAGGCGCGGTGGGTGCCGTGGTCGATGTCTTTCTGATCAAGGTGGAATTTGAAGAATGGTCAACGTATGTGCGGTACATGGAAGGATTTGCGCATTCCAAGACGACGTATGACAATCTCAAAAAGCGAGAAGCTTTCAAAGCCATGTTATATGTAAGTTACCGAAAAGATTGGCACATCCCCGGCACATTCAAGCCAAACTGCGCTATGCATGGTTCCTTATATGTTTTTTTTTGTTGTGTTTCATCTTTGCAGCGATGCGAAAGTGCGAAAGAATGCAATCGACAGTCGTTTGACCATTACATCATTCTTCCAGTTCAACGGATCAGTCGCTACCATCTTCTGCTCAGCAGATTGAAGCAAGTCACGGATCCGGAAGACCCCGTGCATCAATCGTGAGTTTCCTTGACCTGTGGCCCTTTCTTTGGTTGCTGCGATGGGGTAAGGCTGAGATATACTTTTGGTTTGCAGAATTGAAACCGCAGAGCAGTACATGAAGCAGATTGGCGATGTATTGGAGGCTGTGCAAAAGCAAGAAGAGGAACTGCGGACAGTGTTTAGCGTGTTTTCGGAGATCAAAGGGTGTCCGGTATGTGTGTCGATGCAACGCCCCCCGTTTAGATAGTGGGGTTTGCTCACATGGTTACTATTTCGTGGGTTATTTAGCCGGACATCATCTCGGCCTCCCGCCGACGTCTTCTTTCGGCTTTCGAAGTCGATGAGCTGTATTCTGGCCGCCGGCTTCAGATGCATGTTTTTAGCGATTGTTTCCTGATCTCGACTGATTCCTGCACACCACCTTACGTGGTCCCCACTGTATTCAAGCTCCCGTCCGCTGGAGATTGCAGCGCGACCCTCCTCGCTCCCTCTAATCACACGGGTCCCGCTCTCCGGCGTCCGTCGCTGGGCAGCAAGTTAAGCGGCACGACGCACCACCTTTCGGGGCTGCACGGCAACGTGTCGCCCCCGAGTCTGATTGTCCCCGCACACCGGTCGCCATCCACATCGAGCAGCACCAAGAGTAGTTCCAGCAGCTCCAAACGGTCCTTGTCCCACTACCACTATGCTTCTTCGCGGAGCAAACGCGAAGACAAGAACGACGACAAGGGCGATGACAATAGCGGTAGCGGTAGCGGCGGCGGCGGCAGCAGCAGCGGGTCATCATCAGGGCAGCACAAGTACGTTTTCGTTGCGCGCGTGTATCTCCGCGACCTGGAAGTTCAGAGCGTGGCGGCCTGCGACGATGGAAGCACGACCACGACGATTGTCCGTCCCGGCGCCGCCAACCCGAGTCGGCGCGTCGTTGTCCTCCGCCATGTGCCAGGATCGGGCGCCGAACGGAAAAGTCCGCCCACCCCTCTTCCCGATGAAGACCTTTCTTCTGCGAGCGGGCTTCCACCCCCGACCCCCACCTCGGGGTATCCCAGTGGGTATCCGGGTGGATATCCTTCGGGGGGGTACCCGCTCCCACCGGCGCTCACGCCGACGCAGGGACGAACGAATGACACGTACTCTACGGCTCCGACGCTGCTCCTGGGCGCGGCGACTGCATCGTCGCCGCCTCTGGCGCACCCGCATGTCCCGCAGAACCAAGCGGGGGTGCAGGAACTGTATGCGTTCCGGGCGCGTGATGCGTCGCGCATGGCGGGGTTGTTGGCGGCGCTTGGGCTGGCGGGAGTCCGGTTTTAGACGCTGCACGCCCCCACATGGGACTACTTGAGAGACAATCCGGTGCTGGACACCAACGACTACACACACCACAAACTCTTTTACAAAGCCCCACTCTACATATAATATAACACGTTTACCTCGTATGACGCGTAGATCTCGCGCTGTTGTTTCTAGGTGACATGACGAACGTGGCGGCACGTGAGACGTTTGCTGCCACGTGACGTGCACGCCTCTGTCACCTGACTCTTGTGACCGGCGGCAGAGTTGGATGGAGACAGACGGGACAGAGGGGGACAGACATTTGGGTTCGTGGGGCTTTGTTGACACCGCCATGCCACGCACGTGCGACGGCCACACTGCGTCCTAGATCCAGGCCCCTAACCCCAATCAAAACAACACCAGCCGTCCATCCCATATCCATCATCATCCATCAGCTCCTATGGCTACTACTCTTTCTTGAATCAAATTTCTCTTTCTCTCTACGACATAATTTAATACAGGAGTCTATTGGAGGAGTAGTCCGTCAGTCAGTCAGTCAGTCAGTCAATCCCGTCTCTCTCGCTGCGCCAACAACGCATTAATGGTCATTCTGAAACAAAAACACTCTCTCCTTCTTCTTGACCGACTACTTTCTCACTCTCAACTTCTCTCACTCTCTCACTCACTCACTCACACAACTCACTCACTCGCGGCTCTCTGCGTGTCTCCTCCAAACACCGTCGCAACTCGTCTCCTCGCTCGGCCTAACTAAACACTCCGCTCCCCGCCTACTCCCAACTCCCCTAGAGTCCTCACTCACTCAGTCACACACGCTCCCTCTGCTCCCCCTAATACCCTCTGACCCCATTTCCACCAACCACCCCCCGCACTCCACACAACCACCACACCACCACCACACACCACCATACAGCACTGCTTACAACCGCTGTGTGTGTGTGTCGGTCACGTCGTTTTCTTTCTCTACCCTGCGTCGCTTGGTCCCTCTGTATATCCCCCGCCTCTTTTCTTTTACTAGCTCCGCACTGGTAGCATGCAGAGCGACGTCCCAGGTGGACACGGTGCACGACGAGGAGGAGGACCAGCTGCCGCAGTGGGAAATTCAATATCTGCTTCAGAACTCCCCCACCACCGCAATCAGCACCATCAACAACAACAACAACAGCAACAACAAACACAATCATCAGCATTCCTATCACCCGACTCGGCCGCATCCTCTCCGCCAACAAATAATGCTGGCGGCGTGGGAACGTTGAGTGACTCAACCACCACCCGGGCTTCTTCCAGTCGACGGCGGGACCGTCACGGCGCAGAACTCGCCAGCTTCCAGCGAGACCGTTTCCCACAGTCTTCAAGAGACACTCGCTACCCGGACTTTCTCGAAAAGCTCCTGGATGAGTTTGCTGAAGCTCAACTCGTCGTCGGGCGAGGCCGCGAAGTGCAGTTCTCCAAAGAAACCTTGCAGGAAGCGAGAGCCAAATTGGCTGTTGCCACAGGCACAAAGGTATGCCCAATGTCAAAACAAAACAAAAAAAAAATTGTGTTCACCTCCCGCATTTCGGTTGCTGACACTCTAGGCGTTTTCTTAGGGATGGCGCATATGGCTAAAGGAACCGCTGTTCAACCGATTCCGGGACCTCAAACAGTCATCGTCCCCCGCCGATACCACCCACTCTGAATTTGTGGAATTGCTGCTGGACCTGCATGACCTCTATGAGGCCGGCGACTGGGACAAGATCCGTCTGGCCCTGACCGACATGCCACAGATCTCCTTTGACATGCAAGACGCGGCGGCTGCGGCGGTCGCCATGGGCATCGTCAACCCGCCCATTGTGCCGTCCATGGGTCCCATCGGTATGCACCGAGGCGTCATGCCACCGACCCTTATGACCATGGGCGTGCCCATGTATGACCCTGGTATGTCCCAACCAGCTGGCTCGTCGTTGGCGCAGTACTACAACGGACCGTCGCCTGTCGGCGGGTCGTCCATGATGAGCACGCAACAGCCTGCTATGGGTACCTGGGGGATGCAGCCGCCATCATCACTCGGCATGGCCGGGATGGCAAATCCGAATATGCACGATTTTTCAGCACCACAGCAACAACAACAGCTTTCACCCCACAATGCGGTCGGGGTCGTCGGTGTTCCGCCCGAATTTGCGTCTGCTCTGCCTGCGCTGGATGGCCCCGTCAGCGACGGGACCGTCCGACGGACCCATTCATCACCAGGAGGCAACATTGCCCGCTCTCGCGGCATGGCTCGAACACCACAGCTTACGGGAGACATTACCCGCACAAAGAGTCTGACCAACAGCAGCAAGAAGACGCGCGACGGCGCTACATCCCTCAATGCACCCGCTCAGCGCCGACCATCACTTCGCTCTCTCAACGGATCGACCTTAAGGGAAGACGGCATCGTTGTCCCAGGCGTTCCAGGCGCATTCATGGGACACCGACGTACCGCCAGTTCCCTCAGCACATGCTCTGTGCGATCAAACTCGTCTGCGAACGGAGGCGGAGTCTTTTTCCCGATGGACTCGCCGGTGCTGCGGCCAATCGATCTGACCCAGCCAGCGCAATGGCCACCGGAATCGGAGCTGATGATGCAGGGTCTGGAGGGCATTAGTCTCAACGAGGCGGCCGCGGCGGTGGCATTTATGGAACAGCAGCAGCAGCAAGCTCATCAACAGCAGCGTCGTCAGCAGTTCAAGATGGAGTTGCAGCAGCAGCAACCAGCACCGACCTTTGTCACATCTCCGCCGAATAATCCCTTGCCAATGATGGGTTTTCAGCCGGCTTTTGGAACGCCTACCGGCTCTCCCTCATTCAGTAATCAGTTTGCGCCGGGCGTGAATATGCAGCAGCAGCAACATACGCCACCGCCGCATCATCAGCAGTTGCAACCGCAGGGAGGTCAACGAGCGGACCAATCCCCACAAGCCCCTCTTGTGGGTGCAACTTTTGCAAACAACACTGGCCGAAAGAACGAGCTTCCAGATTCGCAGCAGGATGCCTTGTACAAGTATACCACTCTTGGAGGAGTCAAGCAGGAGGCCGTTGTTATAGATCCCCAGTCGAACATGATGGGTATCACATCACCCGTCAAATCGGAGATGCAGCAACCTCCCGTTGGCCAAATGTCGAGCTTGGAATCCATGTACAAGGACCTGTTGAACTCGGCCGGAGCCTCTGCTGGACACTACGCTTCACATCAGCCGTCCCCGCAGCAACAGCAACAGCAGCAACACAGGGTCCAGCGACAGCAGGAGCAACAGATGCAACAGCAGATGCAACAGCAGCAATTCCAGCAGCAGCAGCAGCAGCAGCAACAACAAGAAAAGGCGGCGCGTCAGCAGATGCAAGATCAGGTTCAGATGCAGTTCGAGGAACGAGCTGCACGACACCTGCGCCAGCAACAAATGCTCCAACAAAATGATCAGGAATTACGCCATCAGCAGCAACGAGATGAACAGTTGGCTCACATGCAACAGCAGCAAAATGCGGCTGACGCCGCAGGACTGGCGATGATGGGAGGATACACGTACCCACAACAGCAGCACCAACACATGTCGCCCATGTACCTGCTCGACTCGGCGGGCGGTCTTGCTGCTTCGCCCGCTGCAGAATCCCCATCCATATCCTTGCCAACTCAGTCGCCAGCATCCATGGGAGCTGGAAGCATGCCGATGGGGTTACCTCGGTCCGCCAGTGCATCTCATCAGGGAAACCGGCAAGGCCCGCCGGCATTGCAGCAGTCTCAACAGCAGCACCACGCATGGGGCTACCGGTCGCCTACGATCATGAACCTCGGCTTTGCGCAGTCCCCGCCACCACCACCACCGCCCATCGCGACCGCTGCAGGACCGGCCGTGGGCAATAATCCATCCGCGGCGTCCTTGTCGTCCTCTCCCAGCGGCGGACGGTCGAAAACGATCAGCAAAATCATAAACCGTCTATCCTTTATCAAAGGCGGGAACCAGCAGACGGGGAGTGGGAGCCAGCCACAGCCGGTCTCTCCGCCTTTGATTGCGGGGACCTGCGTGCCGATGGGAACAGCACCGGCGGTGGCGTACCTGGGCGCTTCGAATGTGCTGTCGCCATAGTTGGCTCTGCAATCATCCCACCTTTTGCTCCTCAACCCACCCACAAAGACCTCAATCCTTGCCACGTGGTGCCTTCCTTTTCTCACTCAGCGTGCTGGCACGCTCAGCGAGAGGATGGAGAATTTACAGTACTGCGTACATCATGGTTGCGCGTCGCGTTGGCCGAGTGTCCGGTTCCGCCAACCCCACCATGGACCCGACCGACCCAACACCCACAGCAAACACTCCCACATATAATCCTCATCGAGAGACTCTTTTTTACCATATTTATACATACATACATACATATATACATGGAGGAGTTGTCGGCAGGGGGATCATAGTTGACCGAACCCGAGGAGAGAATCTTAGCATAGGACGTACGTTTCCACCCCTTTCTTTCACACACTCTCGAGTTTGCATTTCACACCCCTCCCCCCTTTGCACGCCCCCCTTCCAATATTAGACCCGTTGATATACGAAATTTGGTTCAGCTTTTTTCGAGCTTTGGGCTGTGTGTGGGTCGTGGGTTTGCTGGGAAGGCGGGGTGATGTCGGGTCGGTTTTGTAGACTTCTTGAATTTTTCCCGTCATTGGTGGAAATCCCGCCCACGCACGTCACGTCCGTCATCGCGTCTGATGACTTTTTTTCCCTTTTGGACGCAGGTGGGTTGATTCAACCAGCCCAGCATCTGGAACACTCGTCACATTGGATGGCGCGATGCCAGCCAGTGTTTGCAATATACACGGAAGAAGGAAGCCCACCCCGCCCGATGACATGAATGGCAAGCCCCTATTTCCTCTTTCTTGTGGCAAACGACGTTGCTCGGGGTCTGTCCGCTCCTGCATGTGGGGGGTCCAAAACACCACCACCCCCGGGGTCCGTTTACATCCGAGATCACCGAATGTGTGGTATATATAACCCACCCCAACGAACGCTGTGGAAACGTATCTGTATCTTGTATTTTTACAAGTCTGTGATTTGTCCGATCGATCAAAATGGCAGCTCGCCCTGTGTGCAAACAGCGGGAGTGCGATAAGGAGTGCGATCGTGTGGGTGTTTATTGTTTGCACCTTCGCAAGAACAGCTGATGATTGAGAGGGACATCAAGCCATTTGTAATAGATGCAAAAAAAAGAAGGAAGTGAGGAGGTGGAGGTGACGGGGACTTTTTTTTTTCACAGAACATCGGTTTCCCTGGCGAGGAAAAAAAAGCAATGTGCGAACCACGCGCGAGTCGGGTGTTCGGTTTGTGCTTTCTTTTTTCTGGCCAAGGGGTTTGGTGTCATGCGAAAAGCGAACAGCAAGAGGCCAAAAAAAAAAAAAGCCCATGCCCTCGTCCTCCACCATCCTCCCAAATCCGTCTCCAACCCAAAGAAATGTCTGAGTCATTCAGGCCCTCCAGTCACATCCCCGGGTTAGGGGGGATCCGGTCAGGCAGACAATGGCCTCGTGGGACACCCCTACTACGAGCGACCAGCCCTCCCCGAAAGAGAGAACGCGCTTCAAATAGCGTGGGGATGCCGCGCGGGTTCGTGTTCGCGATACATAGTCACATCAACGTCCATGGGGGAGATGGATGAAGTGCCGGCTTAATTGACCGCGGTCGGCAGGGACAGAACGGGGAAGGGGGGTGGGTGCGTGGAATTTTAGCGTCTTTTTCGGGTTTGGGGTTTCGGTCGTGCGCTCGTAAAGAGGGATCGAGATGAGTTTCATTTTCTCTCTCTCTCCCTCACAGTGAGAACGGGCGAGCGAGACTCGAAACAAGAAAAAAAACCAAAAATCCGGAGAACAGCACTATGCAATAACGTGCAAGAAAAAAACAGGAAAAACGTCTGCGGGTTGAGGAATCAAGACCCCTTTTATAACAAAAAAATGCCTTGCGCCACACCACAAGCCACATCATTCATATGGATCGATCCAGGAATGGTTGCAGCCGTCTCCCATCGGAACATCCGGGGGGCGGGTCAAGGACGTTTGTCGTAGTCCACCTCAAATCTCTTCCCGCATTACCCTCCCATACACACCTACACAACCACCATGCTCGCCCAGCAATGGACCGCCGTCGCCCCATGGATGCGCCGATTTGCCAGCCTGGCGCACCGTGAGAAGCTCGTCAACTAGTACGTCAACAAGACAATGGCATTTGATTGTTGTTTCCCATACCCAACCCCACACTCGCGGACACCCCCCCGCGTTTTTCCGGTGGTTGTGGGGGAGGTGAATGACTTGTGTCGACTCATGTACTGATGCTATTGTTTGTTTGTTTTTTTTTTGTTGTTGTTGTTGTGTTTTTAGCGCACCCGTCCTCGCTACATGGGGCACCGCCGGGGGAATCGCGGCCTTGTTCCTTCTCGAGCCTACCGTAAGTAAAAACAACCCAAATGTGGAGGATACCCCGTTGTCCCCCGCTCCCATCCTCGTGCAGCCCAACCGCCGTTACCACCGGGGAGGGCGGGTTGTGGAACTTGTCTTCAGCCGCTCTCCTTGCCGCAACCGATTGGCTCTGGAACCACTTGGTGTCACTCGTGCCTTGGGGCACTGGTGTATTCCCCACCAGCCAAAAAACTCACCTATCTGTTTACTCTTCCCCCTTTCCCTTTTCTTTCTCTCCTGTTTTGCTTATTTTTATACCGGCCCCGCCAGCCAATCGCCCAAGAAGACATTTTCCAAAACATCCCCGTCGTGGGCAGTTTCTGGGCAAAGAAGATCGCCGCCCGCGAACAAAAGGATTAGAGAGGATTTCCTGTCCCATCACTTGGTTAAAAAGCAATGCGGGGGGGCAGACAAACAACAATAACAACAACAACAACCACATTCCGTGCATCATGATCTCCACCCCCTTGAACCCCCCGCGCGCGCACCATCCAACAAACCCTGTTTTTCTTTTTCTTAATATATATCTATGAATCGGAAATAAAAGAGAAAGAGAGAGAAGAGGCCGGTTTGGGTTCTGACGAGGTGACAATCTCATGCATCCATTTCCCAACTGGGATTGCAGACGCGACTCTTTGTTTCGGGTTCGTTTTGAGATTCACATGGCAGACCACAGTCCACACTCACTCACAATTGGTGAGACGCAACGCTCATCGCCCTTGCACGGATACAAAAATGAGGAGCGACAACGGTGATAAATGGGACTGAGGCAAAGAATGAAAATCCAGTAGTTATGGGGGACTTGCTATCAGTGCATCGGAATAAAAAAAATAATTACTGCGTGCCACATCTCGTTCCCCCCCCCCCCCCCACGAGTGTCGGGGGACTGCAAGAGATTCGTTAGGGGCTTCTATACTACGGCGGGGGAGGGGTTGCACATAAGGGTCCTATGTAATAGCGGCGTTCATATACGCCATAGGGTGGGGGAAGTTAGGGTTGGGTGCGGTCCGGCGTTTGGCGTATGCTGGTGGTATTGGTGTACGTGGAGGATTCCAGGTTAGGTTGTGCTCCTCATTCTCCAGCCGAGTGAGACGGTTCGGGTTTCGCGACCTGCTCCGCCAGTGGGGACGGATCCTCGGTCGATTCCTGCTCCGCCAGTGGGGACGGATCCTCGGTCGAATCCTGGTGGGCAGACTCGCTCTCCGTTGGCCTTGTTATCACGTTCACCGGTTCGAAGAGTGCTTCCGTCAGCAGGTCAGCACCTGCGCCATCAGAGTTGTCAACCGGTCTTGGTGTTGCATGTTGGTCGGTGGCGTCTGACCCAGCAGCCCGGTTAACCTCTTCGTACAAAGTTGCCGTCAAAAGGTCAGCACTTGTGCGATCGGCTATTTCCAGAGGTTCTGTGGTCGCATATTGGTTGGCGGAGTCATTTGCTGCTTCAACAGACAAGTTCACCTGTTCGTACGGTGTTGCCGTCAGGAGGTCAGCGCTTGTGCGATCGGTGTCTTCTTCCACTGTTCCTGGTGTCGCATACTTGTCAGGCGTTTTATCCGAGGCTCCAGCAGCAGCCAAGTTCACGTCTTCGTGAAGCGAGAAAAACAAGTCCGTGAGCTGGCCAACGATTGGGGGAATAGTATCTTTCGCTGATACTGGTAAAGACGCGCCATTTGAGTTTCCGTCTGCAACACTGGCCGGTAGGAGATTGGTGTCTTCCGTTGGTATTGATGGAGGCGCGCCATCTGAGGTTCCTTCCACAACAGCGTTCGGTGAGCCACTGGCTTCATCGAAACTCTCGTACAAGGTCGCGACTAGTCGGGCCGGGTCAGCATTGCCTCCCCCCTGCAAGGACTCGGTGTTGCTGGCGTTGCAACTGTTCACCCGACGATTTGTGAGCATGGACACCAGTGCCACCGTCGGGTCGACTGGGGCGTCGGATGACGATTCGTAGTTGTGGAAAGGAAACTTTGGTTCGGGCGCTTTCGCAACTTTCTGCGCAGTCAAAGTGGGCTTGACCTTCTTCAATGCCTTCCCGTTCAACACCTCATCATATGCTTTCATTTCGTGAAGGCTCGCTCTTTCCAAGACACTTTTCGATCTTTTGGGATTGCACAACGCTTCCATGCGGCCCTGTAGATATTTAAGTTTGGCCATTCGTCCGGCCAAGGCCGCTTCGGCCATCTTCCATGCCATGCCGCCGGTATCGCCGGCACTTTCACCGTCCTGCTTCGCTTTAGCAGCCACTTGTTGGAGCGCATGCACTTCCGCTTTGACAGTTTGCAATGTCTCTTCGGCCACTTCTACAGACCGTTGGAGCGCTTGCACTTCCGCTTTGACAGTTTGCAATATCTCTTCTGCGACATCCTGAACACCCTCGCGCCCGACGCTTTTCTTCGCAACTTTGTTTTTGCTCTCAACACCGACCTGTTTTCCATCGAATGCCTTCCCGTTCAACACCTGATCATATGCTTTCATTTCGCGAAGGCTCGCTCTTTCCATGACACCTTTCGATCTTTTGGGATTGCACAACGATTCCATGCGGCCCTGTAGATATTTAAGTTTGGCCATTCGTCCGGCCAAGGCCGCTTCGGCCATCTTCCATGCCATGCCGCCGGTATCGCCGGCACTTTCACCGTCCTGCTTCGCTTTAGCAGCCACTTGTTGGAGCGCTTGCACTTCCGCTTTGACAGTTTGCAATGTCTCTTCGGCCACTTCTACACTCCGTTGGAGCGCTTTCACTTCCGCTTTGACAGTTTGCAATATCTCTTCTGCGACATCCCGAACACCCTCGCGCCCGACGCTTTTCTTCGCAACTTTGTTTTCGCTCTCAACACCGACCTGTTCTACATCGAATGGGGCTTGAGCTGTTGCTTCGATCGCTTTCCCGTGATATGCTACTGTCGGAATATTCCCCGCAGGAGCACTTGTCGGCCCTGCATCCACAGGAGGCACGACATTGGGAGTCTGGCCGGCGTGGAGTGGCAATTTGTCCTGGGGAGCTGGACGTTGTTGGTGGTCTGTTGCTGTCGGGATGTTTTCCGGAGCAGCATTGGCTGGCAATGCGTCATTGGAAGCCGCGACAGCGGATATCTGGGTTGCTGGAGTCTCCGTGACTTGCTTGTCAGATGATGACTTGTCCTGAGGAGCCAGTGGGAAGCCGGCGTTGGCGATAATTTCAGGAAACTGGTGTGCTTTGGCGCTCAAGGCCATGTCAGATGAACTCCATTCGAGACGCTTCGCTGTTTCCACAATGTCCTTTCCTCCGACAGGATCATGCATTCGTTCCATTGGAGATTGTAAGAACCCGTCCTCGGCCGATACTCTGACCTTGATCGATCTCAGCGCTCTATTTGCAGCTGCCTGCTCCACTGAAAGCTTCTTCTTGATTTTTGCCACAGCTTTGGCAGCCTTGGCGCGTGCTTCAGCTTTCTCTCTGGCGGCTTTCCGGCTTTCTGCCTTTGCCGCGGCATTCACCGGTGCGGACTCGGCACCGTCGGTCGATGGTGCGCTCACAATTAACGGATCGCCGCTGACAATGGGGGTTCCAACCGCGCTTGCAGTCTCGGGGAGTACTTCAGCTTTCTCTCTGGCAGCTTTCCTGCTTTCTGCATTTGTCGCGACGTTCACCGGTGCGGACTCGGCACCGTCGGTCGATGGTGCGCTCACAATTAACGGATCGCCGTTGACAATGGGGGTTCCAACCGCGCTTGCAGTCTCGGGGAGTACTTCAGCTTTCTCTATGGCAGCTTTCCTGCTTTCTGCCTTTGTCGCGACATTCACCGGTGCGGACTCGGTTTGCGTTGCTCTTGATGTCAGAAGGTCCCAGACCTCCGAATAAATTTCATTCGAGCCTTGCAATGACGAGTCTTGCGAAATCTGCCCGAGATTGGCGTCTTCAATGGGAAAATCGTGGGTGTCCACTTCCTGCAGGTCCTCGTTGGGGACGAGGTCTTTCAGGAAGATATCCAAAGAGTTAGAAGAAATTGGCGATGCCAATGATGGTGTAGGCTGCTGTATGATGGTGCTACCTGTAATTTCGTCTTTTACGACTTCCTTCCGGTCGCCAATGTTGGGTTGTGCACTGCGTACGTCGGCATCTCGTGCATGGAGTTGCGGGCCATCGCTGGTCACCGAGGACGCTTGTTTTTCGACCTGGTGGCCGTCGGGAAAGTAAACCGATTTAAACGTGTTGTCGAATGTCCCACGATCGTTGCGCAGCTGTGCTATCTCATCCGCCGATTTCAGTTTCGTAAATCGGCTAGGTTCCTGTATCGCACTCTCGTCGTCAATCGACTCGTCTGGCAGAACAGGCCACGAATCATAACAGACATTTCCGGCGTCATCGTACAACGCAATTTCTGTTGATGGATATTCTCCGTAGATTTTGAGAAAGCCATGCTTGTGGAGTCTTTGCAGATACAGAGCTGCCGTGAGTCTACGTTCCAAACCCGAAGATCGAGCATCATAATGTCCGTCTGAAAGTAACTCCTTCGCGACTCCAGCGATGATTTGAGAGAGATATGGTCGTTTTCCTTTCTCAAGGCGGGCGGCGACCGCAAACTGTAGACCTGAAATACTAGCAAAATGTGCTTTTGTTATGGCATTGACTTTGTTGAGAATGTAGGGGGGAAACCTCGCATCTGGTATCCTCAGCGCAACCAGCTGCCGATCGCCTTGTTCAGCAACTGTAAGCAGGCCGTCCTTCATCAGGCGCTCATATATGAGATCAGCAACGTATGGACTTTCGCTCTCCGAGAGGGCGCGGGTTGCAAGCCAGTTCACAGACGATGCCAGTCGAATTCTCATGTGCGTTATGTCAACTGGCGCCAGAAAGAACTTGGAGTAAATGTCATAGAGCGGGATGTTTCCGGCTTTTGAGATGATGCGATCGTATGTGCCCCTGCGATCCTCAGTACGTGTCGCAACCGCACTGTTGCTCGCTTCGACGACGGCCACCAGCGGAGCTTCTGAAGCCTGTTCGGAGTCTGACAATGTGCTTCGCGTTCCAGTAACTATCCCGACCGTTTTGCTGGTTGATTCGACTGATGCCTTCGGCGGAGAGGGCGAATTGTCCGACGACGAAGCCAGCAATTCAGGAGAGAGAGTCGGCCATTTCCGGTCACCACGCTCGTCATGGATCACGACGTTCTGGTTCTGGAATTGGAGAAATCCCAGATTCTGTAACCTTCGAAGGTATAATACACAAAACAAGCGCTTGTCGGTTCTAGTGGGCTCCCCCACGACGGGTGAGAAAGGGACCATGGTCTTGACCAGCTGGTACACTTGCGGATTCTTTGCCACTGAGATGTGCGAAAACGGTGACCCTGTGGACATATTCACTTGGTGCATAATATCCTTTGGGAAGATCGAATCGGGGAATGTCAAGGTGACAACGTTGGGGTCAGATGTTGGACCAACGAGACCTTCTTCAGTCAACTTCATAATGAATGCCTCTACGACGGCCCGACGTGCCGAAATATCAATGCTTGTGTCATGATCGCGCCAATCGAATGACCTTTCACAAAGTGCTTTTAGTACCGGAACCGTAGCGTCTCGCTTCATGTATGCAGCAAGAAACAACATGATATAAGGTTTGTTTCCCTCTGCATTTAAAACGGTTTGCGCAAAAGATTGCAAATCTCCTTCTGACTTGCCCATCTCGTGCTGTGGTGTCCGTTCCGAGGTAATAGGCTCCTTCATGCCGCCGTTCCTGCCGGACCGCATATCCGTACCCATCTTCGGCGAGGGCTCCGCAAGCTTGTCGTCGGGAGACTCTTTTGGTGTGGTGCTGCTAAGCTGTACCATGCTTTGAGCACCACCGCAGACCGTCTCCGTAACTATCTTCCCCTGTGGAGACCCTTCGGGATTGACGTGTGTGGATTTTGCTGAGTTAACGGCGACAGAGTCCACAACACTCTGATCAGCGCCGGAGGCAGTTTCCATAACCAATTTCGGCGAAGAATCCGCAAAATCCACATATGCAGACTTTTGTGGACTTAGCGCCCCACCCGATGGGAGTTTCACAGATTCCAAAGGCTTTCTGTTCGACGAGGTAGACTGCAGCGATTTGTTTTCAGGTTTGAAGATCAGTCCGCGCGCAAGCAGGACAGTAGTAACATATTTCGCAACCCTATCGCGTTCTGCGACAGGTAGCGTGTTCCAGAAGTGTAATTCCTTCAGTATCTTCCCCACTTCTTTCACTGGCAACCTTGCGTTGTTCGCAAAGATGCGGTGATCTGCCACAAGTTTTAATACGTGGTCTGCATCTGACGTTAGGTTCCGTTTTCCGATAACATTCGTCAATTGGGTTTCCGATGATTTCTCGTCATTGACTTCCACCATCTTGGGATCAGAGGTATTCATACTCGCATTCACACCGCTTGGCCGTCTTATGATGTGCTTGTAGACTTTCAGACTGGCTCTCGCGTCATTGGCAGCGTATAGCACAGCGTTCATTCCAATCTCCGCCGGTCCCGTGTCCCATTTATACGACGCTCCGGAAGGCCTGTACTTGTTCAGCGTCTCCCCGCAGTATGCTGCCGTCAGTGCCGCCAGGCCTCGAACGCCGGATGCTACGGCGTCGGCCAAAATGGACGTGTCGACTGTCATGCCTATGTTGCTGAATTTGATGTTGTAGTGCTTGTGCAGCGAATACAAATCGGAGGTAATGCCGACGCCAGTCTTAATGTAGGTACTGCTTTCGAGAAAGTTACGGAGTGCGGCCGGAAGGCGAAATGGGTCTATTTTCCCATCAACATGACACATTCGATATATCTTCAATGAAGCGTCGCAGGTCAATGGGAAGTTGCTTGATCAAATGTGATTGCACGCCATACCTGAAATATCCCCACAAGATTGTCAGCGAAAGCGATCTGCACCATGCTGGGTGGACCTTTGTTCTTGAATGCGTCGTTTCGAAACGCTGTTTCGCAGTCGACACCAACAACGCGGATTTTGTTATATGGTGATCGGCCGCTCCCATCGACAATGGCCTTCATAAAGGCGGTTGCTTCCAGAGGGTCATCCATGACGTATATGTAGTATGGCTTTATGGTGTACGGCTTGATGCCCTCTCTGGTAAGAGCTTTAACAAGTCGAGGAACCAGTTTGTCGGCGGGTAACACCACTGGGGCGAATTCCGTCCACTCGGCCTTTGTGAGAGGAAGAGAAGAGTTGGGAAATCTCGGATTACAATCAGCGATATCGTCGACCTTTGTAGGATATTGGAAATCCTGGGTGACATCTGAATGCCTCAGATCCATGGCCACGATATTGGACGAGTCCACATTCATCGCAGATTCTCCCTCCGGTGGTACTTGCTTCCCTTCGGCTACTTCGGCAGGCGAGATGCGCTTCGATAGGTTCAACAAGGATCGTGCCGTAAAACTCCGCCCTTTTATAAGGGCGGAGGTCAATAGGGCCCTAATCTCCCGTCGAAGTAAGCGCGTTCTCCGGCGAACAATTATCGCCGCTCCAACGATACGTCGTTTGAAACTAGTTTCTTCAGCAGTGGATCTACCAATCCTTTTCCCTCCGAGATCTTCATATTTTGCCTCCAGCTCAGCAAAACGCTTCTCTATTTGCTCTAGCCGACGTTTAAGGTGCATATTAGAGTCTTCCGGTGACAGGGAGGCTTTTTTGTCAGGCGCGGACTTGCGGCTGGACGAACATATCCCACGCCGGTGCACTCGTGAGACTTCATTGCCAATGGAGGTTGGTAAAGTCGGTATTCTTCGAAGCAGCAAAGGGACTGACTGCATGTTGCAAAGAAGCAAAGAAGAGACAGTCTGTCTCAATGTTGTATCAAGGGCGCGGTATGAAGGCCCATGGCTGGGCATCTGAGACGGAGGAAGTCTGGGTCCGAAGTTGTGAGGGGTTCGCCGGGCCAAGCCATGCACGCTGCTGTTGGCTTGAGTTGCTGCAAACACTCTGCACATTGACGGTACATTTGCTGTGTATCTTTCTTCTTTCTTCCTCTATCAAAACGGAAAACAAAAAAAAAGAACAAAAAAAGAGAACTAGGAAGGAGTGAGAGAGAGAAACTCGGCGACAAGCCACATCGGGGGCAACGCGGGGATGACCTGCTGCGCATTTTTTTCTCTCTTAGCAACAACCAAGCCCCACGAAAGCGCGTCCCTCCTGAACTCCGCTCCCATTTCGCAATAGGCATCCCCCGTGAAGGGAGGCAAGAGTTTTATTTGTGAAAACATGGATTTGACCCATAAAGTCATAGATACAATAGGAAAGAACTCTCACTCCAAAAATGTCGTCTGCTCAGGAATGCGCCCGACGAATTTCATGATCCTTCATCCCATACGATTTCCTCCTCATTATCCTCCAGATGTAATGATGTAAAACTTCGGTGGTCCGAGTCCTTTCCGGACCTACGGTCTCGCGCAACAGCCCACCAGCTTGCCATTGTCTTTCTGAGTACGTGTAACGGTCAAGGATCAGTAGAGCGAGAACAAAACGTATCTCGATTGCAGAGTTGCTGAAAATTGCTGCACACTCACTTGAGGACTTCCTTTGACGCCGGTTTGAGGAGATATCCGTCTGCGCCGCTCTGCATGCATTGCATATAGTCCTCATGAAGCTATCAAAGCAACCTCTGATAAGTCTATGTCTCCATCATTTACAAGCCAAGTCCCATCAGATTTACCGCATTTGCAGTCATGATAATGACAACTGGCCGCTCGCGCAAAGGGTATATCTCGTTGATGATGCGCGTTGCCGTGAGACCGTCCATTACTGGCATGCATACATCCATAAAGATGAGGTCGGGGAGAGCCGAGCCTTCCGTCTTCATCTTTGAGAGCATGTCCAAGCATATCTGTCCGTCTCCAGCGATGAGCGGGGCGACGGTCGTCAGCTTTGTCAAAAGTTTGCCCACCGCCTTCTGATTGATCAGATTGTCTGCAAGACATGATCTTTAGTGAAACCCATCTTATTACTCTAAACGTCTGCATTCCATATTGCGCTGTGGACGACGTACCTTCAACCAGCATGACCTTGATAGTTTCGCCATCGATCTTTTCCACAGGATCATTATCAACCAGCTTTCGAATAGACCATGATCGAGCTGGCATGACCGTAGTCTGTGACGTCAACAGGGCATTGATCTCGTTCTGGAGCTTCTGCATCTTGACGGGATCCGTCACCGCGCCTACTCGTCCGGGAACAAGCTTGCTCCGTATTGAATCCCGTTGCTCGCGTGAGGTTATGATGGCCACAGGCATCTTCTTTGAGATCGTCTCAAATGCTTTTGAACCAACAGGATCCGTAACCACATCCACATCCATGACGGCAATATCAAATGACCGCTGTTCAATAATGTTCAATGCCAACGCCGCGTCAGGACACTCGACCGTAGAGGTCACGCCCATGAGTTGGACAGTGTGTCGCACCATTTCGTGCATTTTGCTCCATGCGCTAATGGAGAGAACACGCCGTGGTCCAATTTGCGGGATGGGTTTGATGGGGTGTTCGGCAATTTCTGCACTGGTTTGTGCGAGGAAAACGACTGTGAAAAAGAAGGTTGAGCCTTTGCCGACTTCGGACTCAATGCCAACGTCGCCGTTCATCATTTGCACCAGCCTCTTTACAATAGATAGCCCTGAACAGAAAGATTGAATCTTAGACTTGCGTACTCCTCGCTTCATATGCCAGACTAGCACTTACCCAATCCTGTTCCGCCATATTGTCGACTCGTGCTTTCCTCCGCTTGCGCAAACTCCTTGAAAAGCTTATTCTGATTAGATTTTGATATGCCGATTCCTATTGATAGATTCAAACGATAAACCAACGATATTCCTTATCCTCAGATCATTAGGTGCACGATGATACCCGTGTCAGTCAGGCGGAATCGCAGGCCCACGCGTCGATGCCCTTCCTCCTCGTCCATTTCGGTTTTTGGTGTGACATTTTTGCTGACATCCAGATGTACAGAGCCGGTCTTCGTGAATCTAAGAAAAAAGGCTATCAGGCCATATATTTCCAAAGTGTGCATCAGACACCTACACCTGCGTACTTGAGAGCGTTTGTGCAGAGATTGATCAAAATTTGCCGCAGTCGAAGAGGGTCACCCTTCAGCCATACATCAACAGCAGGATTTACGAAAGCCCCTATACGAATCTTCTTGTTGTGAGCCTGAGGCGCCATAAGGTCTAGAACATCTTCGACCTGCGTCACAAGATTGAATGGCATGGTCTCCAGACTCATTTCGCCAGCTTCCAGTTTGGCAAGATCTACATATGAGATACGTGAGTATCCCGAGCTCGTCGCGCTCAGAACTGACGCACTTACCCAGAATACTATTGATGAGCGACAAGAGGGTATCATTCGACATTCGAATCGTCTGCAGAAGATCAATCTGCTCTTCGGTGAGCTGCGTTTCGAGCAGCAGGTTGATCATCGTGAATGTCGCAGACAAGGGGTTGCGGATCTCGTGCCCAACTTGACGGACCCAAGAACTCTTATTGGACGACTCCATTTCCGCCGTCATTTGCCGCGTAACATCCTGGAAGACACCAATAATTCGCTTGACTTTGTCGGGTTGCGTGGATGATTTGACTGGGAGGGATTTAAGGTTGATGTGGCGCTGCCCGCCCGATTTCGCCAGCGATCCCGGATTGATGCGGAACGTGACGTCCAGTGGCCGCAAGCGGCGAGTGGCAAACTCTTCGTGGAGCCGCTCAAGATCGGCTGAATCAATGGCTTTGAACCAGGCGGTATGATCCTCCTTCAGTTCCTCAGGCGTCACGCCAAATACCTTGACGAGCGTACTGTTGGTGAAAATCCAGCTCTCGCCTGCCATTCGTTCGAGAGAGTTGTGAGTATTCGGAATAAATGGCCGATCTTGATAAGGATCATCTTCTAGGGCGAAATCCACAATGAAGAACGCGCTCTCGGTGGTATCTGCAAGTTGCCGGAAATTCTCTTCACTGGCTCGTAGCTCCGCTTGTGCACGCTCAACAGCGTCGACTTTGTCTGCAAGATCCTCATTTATGCCCTTCAGATTGATTTCCTTTTCGACCAGCGTAGACACCAGCGAGCTTAGCGAGCGCGAAAGAAGTGCAATCTCGTCGTTCCCGTTCACTATTGGAATGTGCGGCATGGCGGACCGCTTGCGAATGTTGTCGGCAGCTCTCGAGATTGCAACAAGCGGGGCAGTCGTAATGTGAGCGACGGAATATGACGCACCGACAAATATCACGGCGAACCCGATATGTACAAGTGTCAGAATTACAATGAGGCGATGAGATGTTGCATATGCTTCTGACACTTTTTGCCGAACTAATATCGAGAATCCGATATTTATCTCGAAATCCGTCGGACTTCGCGTGTAAGCGGTGAGATAGTCCTCGCCAGATGGCCACCGTTCGTCTCTGTATCCAGTTCTGCCTCGCCTGGCTAGGTCTAAAGCAGAACCTGGCTGTGATGGTATCCTACGTGCAGTGGAGAATATTTGGATAGCGCTATATCACGCTCAAAAAAGCATGTGACTTACCATCCCACCCCAGTCTCGTTGACGGGTCCTTGCAGCACGTCTCCGTCGCCTACAATAAATAGATCCACTTGGATCTTGTCTTTCAGATATCCAAGCACATTGTTCGCAATATTTTGAGTTAGCGAAACATTCATATGTGCTCCTATAACTCCGTATTGTACATTGTTGGCATCATAAAGAGGTAAAGCAACATCCAGCAGGCGGAGCGGCTCGGTCAGATTCAGTGCGGACTGCAACAGGACAGCCCCATGAACGTCACCAATATATGGCGGCTGCGATGGAGTGGCATTTACGCAACCAATGAACCACGGCCGCCCTTGCACTTGTTTTCCCAGCAGCAGTCCTTTGGTTGCCGCCTGTGTCATGCCGAGCATCAGCGTTTATCCCGAAAAAGCTTGTTTGCAACTACTACACCAACCTTTACTGTTCCATTGTTGTAAGCGATGCCAATCCACGAATAAAACTCATATGTGTTGGCTGTTCTGTCCAATATAGTTTGCAGAGCGCTTGCGGGAGTAGCAGAGTCCATCACGAATGGAAGGGTGCTAATAATCGCGAGGTCGCGATATCGACTGTATAGATCGTCGTGCATTTGTGTGGCAGCAGTCGTGGCCAGCTGGACTAAGGATCTACCGGAAAATCCTTTCAAATCTCTGTCGACCACGGTCCCGACGATCAGTGCTGATGTGGTAAGAAATATGATGGAGACACAAAAAAGAGCCATAGAGAGGCGGGACTGGAGGCAACGAATCGGTGAAAATCCAGATCAGATGCTGGATTTGAATGCTCATGTGCGACGTGGTTACCTTAATAGACCTTCTCGGGTCTAGCATGCGAAGAATGCGAACCCAGAGGTTGACATCTACCTCTGCTCGGCTATTGGAGATGGTGCCTCCTTGGGAGGTTGCTTGTATGACTGCAAACATGCATGGGAAAAGGCTTTAGTACGGGACACCAAGTTTTGTCAATGGATGGGTGCTCGCCGTACAAAGCTCATTGGGGTCAATACACGCCCTGTGCTCCATGGTTAATTAATGGAAGAGAACTTTTAAGAAGGCTCAATCGAACCTGGCCGTTGATTTCCGAGGTGGTTTTTCTTTTGGAGCAAAGTTCGTCGATCTTGTATGCTTGACCCTCGTGCTCAATGTCTGATTGTGATATGGTAGCTCGTCAATTTGGGATGTGCGAGAAATGGCGCGGCCCATTGCATTGTCATTGCTGTCCAAGCGATGAGTAGACACTTCAGCTACTGAGACGGCCATCGAGAATAGAACAGAACCGGCGGTGATCTTAAAGTTTGAGTGCAAGCCGGACAACGATGCCTACATATCAGGGCAAGTGGCCGCGAGAGAAGACAGCTTATGAATAGGTGTTGTGCCGTGTCTCTGGGATGTGAGTCATGGATAAACAACAATAACCCGAAATAAAAAGAACGGACTGAAGTTGAGCAAGAATCTTTGGATAAGCAGGAAAATCGAAACTCCGCCGGCCTCCGTGATGCTGACGTAAGTGAGACGAATTCTCGTGACGCGGTTTGTGTTCCTTTTTCCGTGAAAAGAACTCGAAATTTTTCACACTCGGCAAAAGGGCGAACTTGTCCTGCGGCTTGCGCCGCTATGCCTGCATCCCAATGATCCCATCATGACCCATGCGGTCGGTACATATACCATAACCGCTTGAGGCTCGCTCGGTTGTTTCCTTTTTTTCTCTTGATGGGCACGAAACGCGCACCACAAGGCCGCTAGCTCCTCCTCCCCCGAAACCGCGAAAGTTTCCCGATTTGACGTCAAAACGTCGCAGTCTCCACGCGGACCTGCTCGGTGGGCCCAGTCCGCTCAGTTCTGACTCGGCGGGTGTGGTCCCACAAATTGCCCATACCTTTGGACCCGTAGATGGCACCGTAGAAACAGGGCTTCCTCTCCTTTCTATAAGAACGAACGAACCGTCTTCGTTTCCCCCGCGCTTCCTTTTCACCAGTACACGAGATACCTCCGTCTCACATCACACAATAGAATGTCTCGCTCCGCTGCTCTTCTCCTGGCCCTCGTCGCCATCAATGCCTCTTTTGTCCAGTCGCACATGATGGTCTCTCACCCTGCCGTGTGGGGTGGCCAGGACTACTCGCTTGAAAATCCTCTCAACATGGGCTCCAAGAACTGGATGTGCGCTGGCAGGAAGCCGTCGGACGGCAAGGGTGCCATCAGCTTCAACTCGGGCGGCCGTCTGGGTCTTCCAATCGTTTGCGGAGCTGCTGCCAAGAACCCTGGCAAGGGCAAGGAGATCTGCCAGAACGACCCAAGTGCCTTCCACAAGGGTGGCGGTTGCCTGCTGTCCATCGCCTACAAGGCCAACCCCAAGCCCGAGGACTTTGTCGTCATTTCTTCCGTTCACGACTGCCCGAATGGCGACTATGGGACTATCAACTTTAACATGCCTGAGCTTCCCGCCTGCGATGACTGCGTGTGTGCGTGGAACTGGATCTCAAAGGAGGCCACCGATGAGATGTACATGAACTGCTTCGACTGCAAAATCTTGGGTGGCAAGAATGGAACCATCACCGGCGGAACGCACCTCAGTGACCACTACTACGCTGTGCCTGGCTACCCTGCCAAGGGAAGGCGGCCGTTGTATGAGAACACCGTCCCGAACGGCGCTGTACCCGTCGGGATAGCTTCTGTTGTACCACTCGCCACTGTCAGCAACATCACAACTCCCCTCAGGACCAACACCACCGCCAACGGAACAACATCAGGCTTCTCTCCATCCTCCTCTCCCCGATCACCTGCTTCGGCAACAGTATCTCTCTCCGCCTCAGCTGCGGCGACTGGGGCCCCCGACAATATCAACATCGCTTCCAAAGCCATCTCTGTATTAGACGGAAGCGTAATCGCTGTGGTGGGAGCTGTCGTTGCCGCCCTGATGACGGTGTGCTAAGTTCCGCGCTGGCGCAGACTGCACATTGCTGCTTAGATGTATATATATTATAACCGTAGCACCTGTGTTACATAGAGAGTATACGTAACAAATATTGAATTCCACTCTGCTTCTCAATCCCCGATATTAATATCTTCTTTGCAAACCTAACATATCCTGCGTGATTCCATCTTCCCGTAGTACCATGGAAGCGCAGCCTTCCGAAACATTGCATGTATTCCAAATTTATACAGGATGCTTGTGACTATTCTGGCCCCTATACGTCGCGAAGACCCGCCCATGTATAATGCCACCATCTGCACCGTATCTTTGCTCACCGATATCATGTCGAATCTGTAATCCATCGTCATACTTTGATGGCCCCATTCGATCAATACAAAACCACGAGCTGCGTAAAGTGGACACCGACGGGTTCTCACTCCTACTCCCAGCACTTCCTCCCCAATTTTATGCACATTCCGCATCGTTTCTGATCATGTGCGCCATGATTCCAATCCTCGAAAGTGCCGTCCTTCTTTAATCTGTCCTTCTTCCATGGAAGGATGTGACGGTTGCACTTTTGGCATGCTTGCGTTTCGCCTTCCCAACACCATCCCGAGGTCCACTTCCGTTGGCACTTGGCGCATCTGTAGTGGCCGAACCATCGACAGACGTGCCGCCCGTTGTTGGAAGGTTCATCGCATTGGTTGCAGGGCATTCGTCTGCGGCTCCACCTTTGAGTATCCGTCCAACCAAGAAAACATCAGAACGTTATTTGGACATACCTGGGCATCTGTGATTTAAATCTCAATTGTATAGCCAGCGCCGATAGAATCCTCAATTGGTTTGGCGTTCTATAAGAGGCGCCTCGCAGCACAGAAGCGCAAAACATTGCTAGCAACTGGCAACTTACTTGATATGTTGATTTCGCTTTTGGTTGCGCAACGTATCAACAGCCAAAATGCGTACTGCACAGTTTCTTTCTTCCAACGAAGACAACGACGGTTCGAAAATGGCATCACGCAATGGAGGCCACTGTCAATTGACATTTGGAACATCGAGCGACAGACAGCGGACAGACGCGGGACAACATATCGGGATGCGAGACCTGCCTTGCCAATCGGGGTTTGACGTGAATTGCGTCAATGATACTTATTTTCGCTCAGAAATCGGGTACAATGATTTATTGGGTGTTCTTGGGTAAAAGCAATGCTCAGGTGGTATATTAGACTGCTGACGCCATGCAAAAAGGGTGGGCGGGGGCTTTCCTGCGAAGTATACTTTTACGCGCTACTGCGCCTTACTGCGCCTTACTGCGCCCCACCCGTCTACCTCGTCAATTTCCAACACAAAATATGCTTTTCCTCCCATGCTGTTTTGCCAGTTTCTGTGCATTCTCCTTACCTTTCTGATATAAATCGACGGGTGTCCCAAATCTTGGCATTTGCTGCATAGTTTCATTTTTTGGATGCCTCCTCGATCTTTCTTTGGATCAACCCCTCTTTTAAAGTGTAGGCGATATTCCTGTGGCATTTTTTGCATCTCTGGAGCACGTGGACCTCCAGCGATGATCGCATAAGAGACATCTGAAGCGGGCGAACCAACGCGTGGCCGACTTCGTGGACATATCTGCAAGGCTCGCACGTGTAGAGAAGGTAGGGGCACTAATGGGTATGTCCAGAAAGCTCAATTGCAGGGCGTCCGATCCATTATACACACCTTGACATTGTTTTTCCAAGCGGGGGGAAGTCTTTGAGAACTCGGCAAAATTGAAGCCGCGAATGAATGGGTATCATGTATGGATGTTGCGGTGAGCTGCGCGAGCAAGTTTGAGCAGTGGCCATCCCACATTGATCTACTTTACAAAGGAATAACAAAATTCAGCTTGTTCTTAGCCTTTCCATTGAACCCCAACCCCCCCCCCCCCCCCTTTTCCTGAAAGCAAAATCATGGTTAAAAGCGCAGATCTCCCCACCACGGTTTCATCCAAATGCGCGTTGAGTGAACGAGCACTTTTTTGACACCGCGGTGCAATGAGCAGATTCTCTTCTCAATCGTAATTCACAGGACGGCAGAACGATCCTAAGCCGACGACAAGATGCGAGGTTGTGATGAATAACAAGACATTGAAGGTATATTGAAATGAAAGGTTCAGATTGCCTGCACGGCAACGCTTCCAGACCCACATTTGTCTCTATCATTCCACCACCGAGATCAGCTAGGTTATGCAAAAAGCATCCAGATTGACGTCAGGGTAGACGCCAGATTGGCGATGGAGGGAGCCCCTTTGAGCGCATATCCTCCGATATTCGAGAGAATAGTACTTTCACCGTCGCTGGTAGGCGTCGCTGGCCAGTAATTTCTGAAAACGTTGGTGGAAGCATTGGATCCAGTGCCTGTAGTCGATGTGTTCAACGCTACGAGGTTTGGTGTGACGTTTTGCTCACGGACAGCCGTCGCGAACCCTGTGCGATTTGTGGACCAGTCAAAGACGGTGTAAAACTTTTGAAGGAACGCGTTTCCAAGAATGGCGCCAATGACGGGTCCATTTTGGACCACTGGTGTCTGAATATCATCGTTCCCAACGATAGTGCTTTCGCAAGTATAACCCCCGCCTTTCTTTGAGTACACAACAAAGTAGACTGCCGGTTCGACAGTGAGAGTGACAATTTCCCCTTCCATGCCGACAAATTTTAGCGACATATCACCGAATGTGCCAAAATTGGCCTCGCTGCAGGCAACGGACCACATGGTCCCGGAAGCTACAATTTGGCAGGCGCATGAGCAAGGTGCCACACCAGAACCCGGAAATTGGAAGCTGCAAGACCATGGGCGTACCTGTCTTTCTTGATGTTATGCCAGGTATGTTGGCGTGCAGTGCCGCGGCCACTCTGGTCGGGACGATCCCATAGGACGTGCCCTGAGTTTCCGGATATGTCAGAATACGTCTTACGAGAATAAAATCCATGTCGACAGCTTCCTTACCGTATCAAACACAGCTAGGAAGTTGTCTTGAAGCTGCGTCCATGGTATATTGGTTGTGCCGGTGTCGTTGGTGTAGGCGGCTCCAATAGTCAACCCTTGGAAGAAAATGAAAGGGCCAGCGCCGGAGCCGTCAGCGGCATAGCCGAAGCTGGGGACCCAGGTGAGCTGCCCCGTGAAGCGAGCAGTATCCACGCCTCCCATCGTAACGGCACCAGCAGTAGCGCCCTTATTCAAGTAGTACCCCATAGCGGGAGAATTGAAACCCCCGTTGTCGACAAGGGACAAGAAGTACGTTTTTGGAGCGTTGACTGGGGGCCAGCACATGCCCATGATTCCATCAAAGACTGTTCCATGCGGATCATTTGTCTCAGTTACCTCCATGAATGGAAGGCGCGCGACCTTCAGACCCGCTATGCCAACAGTGTCAAATGCGTAGACACCACTGACTTTGGTGCCGTCGGCATATGTCACTTTTGGTGCTGGTGTCGTGGTGGAAACGTAGGTACTCGATTTCGAGCCTTAGATGATGACGGATGAGAGCCCGTTTTGGGAAGAGAGGGCTACAGCTGCATACCATCATACGACTTGAGCCCTGTGCAGAGGGCAGCGGTGCATTTTGTTGAGCGAACCCAAAGTTGGTACGATCCAGTGTCGAACTGAAAGCCGCCAACATGTCCCATTCAATTTGATGTGTTGTCAAACGCAAACCGATGATATGTGCAATTACCAGCATCGTGAAATTTTGAGCTGTGCTGGGAGAAGAACTTGTTCCGATTGTAATTTGACCAAAGTACTAGGGGCGCGGAGAAGCACTCAGGACAACTCGTTTCTCATTTTTGACCCACTCTCAACTTTTACTCACAGAATAAATGATATCTGCGGAATCCACGAGAGAGTTTTCTATCACGGCACGTCGTAAAAGTGTCCTTTTGTTATTTGAGTCTGTATGCTGAAATCCATGGAAGGTCGTCTCATGCTGATCCAGGTATGGATTGACTAATGGAATGCTGCGAGAAGCAAGTATTACAAGACTTGTCGAGAAGACCAGCCACAGCCAGAGATCAGGTCTCACGTGTAAGGAAAGATCTGATCATGATGTGCGGGCTTTCCAGCTGATGTGATGGCGGGAGCCGCAAGCACAGCGAATGCATAGACAATGATAGCGCCCACGGTAAAGAGATAGTTGTGAGCCATCTCGTTTTGCTTTGCAACAGTGAGCGTTTGAAGCCCCGGCTGCTTATATGGGAGTACGAACAGCAGGCCCAACAAGGCGCTCTTGGCAGCATCATCGGAGAAACACAAGCAATATGATTTTGAAACAAAGACAAAGAAAAAACTCAAACAAAGTCTATTCTGGGCTTGTAAATTGAATACGAAGATAAGGTTAACCTAACCGTCAATAAGCGTTCTGTCAGTAAGAGGCCTGGACCTACGCGCGCGCGCCTCCTTCTCCGCCGTCCCACATATTTTGCGCACGCGCTTTTTCCCCACGCGCCAGACCAACTCTCAACAGATCAACAATGCCAAAAAGAAAATATTATGAGGAAGAATACCTATCTTTGCTGCCTCGATTGGTACTGGAAAACGAGTTCGAGCTAATCGAACAAGTCGCGGCATCGTTACACCGTCCGATTCCGCAAATGCTGTGGGACGCGGCGGCGCCCATTTTAGCTGCTATTTTCATGCAGCCATATGGTCCAGAGCCAGCCCTAACGGTTCTGGTAATGATGATGCACAAGCCCCTGGGGTCTAAATCCCTCCTCATCGAGGCTTTCGCAGTTGACACCATCACAAGAATAGCTCTAGAGCTTGGGGATTTTCAATCAAAGGAAACGGTAGGGACATAGGTCATTGCAATTGCACGACGGTATACTTACAAATGACACTAGGCACTCAGAGCCATGGAACATGCCCTCTCCATGATTTCGGAAGCATCAACATCCGACTTTCTATATCGCCACATTTTTAGAATTTTGCTGGCGGTCAACGCGCGACTTGTCGACGCCAATGGAATGCCAGGAGAGAAGCAAAAGATCATGTCCGCCGTAGGCGAAATAATTTGTTTAGTTGGCCCACGTATTGGTTCCGTGACGCCGCAGGTATTTCCCACTGTGGAAAACCCCTTTTTTAACGGTGCCTTCACATTAAAAAGCATGCATACGCCATAGATGATTACGACCCTGCAAATCGGAATCGACGTCAAGATCCTTCGGACTTCGTCTCTGAAGTCATGGGCCGACTTTCTACAAACCCTAAACGCTGGAGACATTGGACCATTCCTTACACAGGTCTGCGTGTTATTATGCAGACACCACCAAGAGTTTGAGGATCAGCAGATTGCCACTGTTGTTCAGATAATCGAAGATCTCTTCGCCAACAAGCGGGAGTTGCTCGCTCCATTGTTCAAGGATTTATTTACATTTCCCAATCGACCAGAATTCCAGCGTCTGAACGACATCCTACTTTCGTATCCAAAGCCAACGGACGTCCGAGGGAAGATTAGCTGGCTCCTAGATCATGTCTCGAATGGCAACGTAGCCGTGTTGCACCGAGCGCTTGGAGACCTGTCGAAGCTTTTGTCCGAGGCAGAAATGGAATTGCAAGAGTATATCCTGGCCGAGAGCATCGACCCCTGCATCAATCAAACCATACGAACCTTGATGCAAACTTGTCGTCGATACAACGGGATTGACGTAGAGATACAAGTTCTATGTTGCGATGGTCTGGGGGCTCTTGGTGCAATAGACCCGGCTCGAGTAGATGTACTGTTCCATGGCAGCACGGACAACGACGGAGCGTTGGGGAGCGACGGTGACTTTGCGACGAGGGAGCGTGCTCTTTGGTTCGCTACATCTCTTATTGAGAGACACGTGGCTCCTGCCTATCGCTCCGCTCCCAATACCACGATGCAGGACATCCATGCGGTCGCGATTCAACGATTACTGCAATTTTTCAAATTCACACCCGAATTGGCAGATGACGCGGAGCAGAACGCACCAGGGGAAGAAGCTGGTTGGCAAAGTATTTTGAGAAAGCAGTGGATGCGTTTTTCGCCAATTCTGCGAAGAACTATCCGACCGTTGATTAGCGGTCAGTATCAAGAAAGACGTCCGAAACTTTCCTCCATACATCCCACGTCCCCTCTCTTTCCTCGCCAATCGTCTTTTAAGGAATGGATGCAGACATGGACGGTTGACTTGATCAGAAAATCGAGTAACAAGTACTCTCGATATATCTTCAGTTTTTGCAAAAACTTGGTGCTCATTGGGAACATCGATGTGGCAGAGTACATCCTCCCCCATCTTGTCCTAAACGTCCTCGTTGCAGGGGCAGATTCAAATCGGGAGGAGGTATACTCTGAATTCATGGCTGTTTTGACTTGTGCACCTGAGGGAAAAAAAAATCGGGACAAAGGAACGCTCTGTTGTCAAGTAAGGCTATAGTTCCGCCAACATGCTCAATGGAGCTGTTCTGATGTTCTCCTCGCATTGCTTGTGCAGACCGTATTTTCCTTGGTCGATTATCTGACGAGATGGCTCCGCTTCAGGGCAAAAGAAACTGCTCAGGCCCGACCTGACCAAGGTGTCGAAAAAGTGCAGCAGTTCTTGAGACGTGTTCCCCAGTCGGTCATGGCGGATGCAGCTTACCGCTGCAACGGATATGCGCGCGCATATATGCATTTTGAAAACCATGTTCGGCAGGAACAGGAGCGCGGATTGGAAGACAAAGAAGCCTTGCAGGGTCTGTATGCTCACTTGCAGAAGCTTTATGCGCCCCTTGATGAGCCGGACGGCATGGACGGGATTTTCATCAAATCCTCCATGCCCACGCTCGATCAGCAGATACTCGCCCATGAAAGCGCCGGACGCTGGACTGATGCGCAAACATGTTATGAAGTGTCTCTGCGGACAAATCCCCATAACCATGATCACCAGGTTGGCCTGCTCAATTGTCTAAAAAATCTCGGACATTTGGGTAAGCGACAGATACAATTGCGAGGCTACTTCTGATGCTCATGCTAGCTCTATTCCAGAGACCTCTTTGAATTGCGCGCATGGGACAGCGGGCCTTTATTCGCAATGGAGCTCGAAGGTGAACTCTTATCTAATCGAGGCAGCCTGGCGACTAGGCAAGTGGGAGGATCTGGACTCGCTATTGGAGAAGCCATACGATGTACGGTTTGAAACAGCACTAGGCGGGCTTTTGCACGCACTGCGCGCAGGAAACGATTTACGATACAACAAGCACCTGCAGCAGATACGACGAGGGCTCATGGAAGAGATTGCGGCCGCGAGCATGGAATCTTATAAACGAGGATACGACTCGATCATAAAACTCCACATGCTGCACGAAATCACCAGCACGGTTAAGTCATCTCGACGAAAACCGATAGATATGGATGATCTTTTCCGAAAATGGGAGGCGAGATTGGAAAGAACAATGCCATTATATCGGGTACGCGAACCGATTTTGAGTCTGCGGCGAATTACGGTCGATCTATGGTATGTACGACTTGTCTCAGTTGGCGTGGTTTTCCGATGTGGTTCTAATTTTGGATGTAGCTCGTCCGTGTCGCCAGATGGCTCAGCCGCCGAAGAGCGCGAAGTTCACCAAGGAACATTATGGATACAAACCGCTAAATTATCCAGGAAAACTGGGCAGTTGCAAGCTGCGTACAGGGCCGCCCTTGAGGCGTGTAAACTAGGTGCCTCTGGCGTGCATCTTGAACAAGCCAAATTGCTCTGGAATCAAGGGGAGCAGAAGAGGGCTATGTTTTGTCTGTTCTCGAACCTAGAGAAGCTCAATTGCCAGCTTGCCAATGCCCCCGTCAGAGCCCCGCTTCTGGGGATGCGAGCCAGGACCCAGCTCTTGCTTTCGAGATGGATGGAGGCAACGGGCAGCGACTCGACCACGATCTTTAATGGACTCAGGTCAGTCGTCAACGATGCCCCAGGATGGGACAAGGGCGCGTACTATCTCGGCCGATACTATGACAAGTTGTACCGGGGTGAAGCCAATGCGCATAATGCGCTCGGTCTTTGCAAATACTTTTGCAAAGCCTTGATGCTTGGAACGCATTATATTTATCAGACGCTACCGCGTCTTCTAACTGTCTGGATGAACCTTGGACAAGTCCCTGGAACGATGGAAGCCGAACCAGATACCAAGAGTGACAATCTTGTTGCAACATTCTTCAAAATTCGAAGGCACATTCGGGAAATGATTGAAAAAGTCCCGACGTACCAACTTTACATAGCGATTCCGCAAATTGCCTCGCGCATCGGGCATCCGAACGCTAATGTGTACGAGGTTCTCAAGGACATACTAGTAAATCTCCTTGTCAAATACCCACAGCAAACAATATGGCTACTTATGGCTACAGCCAACAGTGGCTCAAAGAAACGCGCGCAACGAATGGTGGAGGTCTTCGAGAAAGCAAAGGTATGGTAAAGGCGCATCCACCGCACTCATGTACACCAATTGTCTGAGGCCCGCTCATGTCATCAGGCACAACCTCATACCAGACAACCGCAGGAAGGCACAGTGGCTGATATCATCCGGGTACGTTGAGGTTACATATTTAGCAAAGCAGCTTTGCTTAAACTGTGGCTTTGACGTAGGAAGCGCGACAACTCAGTCAGTATTTATTGGAGTTATGCAACCGTTTTATACCCAGAGGACAGCCAGATACGACACTTCCAAGACAAATGCTTCATATGAGAGATTTGCACCTCATTATGCCATTGCAGTCAGCATTAAATGTAAGCTTCCCGTCTGGAAGGCAACAAACCGCGCACGAGCCATTTCCGACCGCTGTGCCTACAATCTCTGGTATGGTACATCATCTCCAGGGACGCACCTGTGTCCGATGCAAGCATTGAAATGATTTTGTAATGCCACCAGGTTTCCGTACGCATGTGGATGTGATGATGTCTCTACAGCAACCGCGCAAACTCACTATGATTGGCAGTGATGGGCGAGATTATGTCTTCCTGTGCAAGCCAAAGGACGATATGAGAAAGGACTGTCGCTTGATGGAGTTCAATTCCGTCATCAACAGAGTGCTGAAGAAGGATCCGGACACCAGGAGGAGACGATTATATATAAGAACATATGCGGTTGTCCCGTTGGCTGATCAGGGCGGACTGATTGAATGGGTGAGCAGCACAGTTGGATTTGGGTCTATCATGGAAGCAGCGTACGCGACAAGGAACATCCAATGGCCGCCGCGCGATGCAAAGAATATCCTGCCCGATACTATGTCCAAGGCGCAGAAAGAGGAGATCTTCACGACAATACTGAAACCAAGGTTTCCACCGATCTTCCATGAATGGTTCCGAGAAACGTTCCCCGAACCAACGCAATGGCTCGCGAGTCGTTCAGCGTACTCAGCGACGGTCGCAGTCATGTCCATGGTTGGTTACGTCGTAGGTTTAGGGGACCGGCATGCACACAACATAATGTTCGATCATCAAACCGGAGATTGTCTTCACGTCGACCTCAATCTGCTCTTTGATAGATCTCAGTCACTCCGGGTACCTGAGAAGGTGCCTTTCCGTCTGACGCACAACATGGTCGACGCCTTTGGTATTACGGGTGTCGAGGGCGTATTTCGAAAATCATGCGAGGCTACGATGCGTGTGCTTCGCGCGAATCGCGAAAGGCTGTTGTCGGTTTTCGAGACATTCGTGTACGACCCTTGCTGCGATTGGACAACTGCGAGGCAGCGCAGGAACGAACACGGGGAGAGGGCAAACGAGGAAGCCGAGAAAGTTCTAGGCATCATTGAACGCAAAATCGATGGATATCGAGACGGCGCAGCCCCGCTTAGCGTTGAGGGTCTCGTGCACGTGCTGCTCGGAGATGCCACCAACGTGTCCAATCTGGCCAACATGTTTATAGGTTCGTGTAAGAACAACTAACCTGATTTTGCTAATTCACTAACGCCCCGCTCCCCGCTGGTCTGTTTAGGTTGGGCGGCGTATACGTAGAGTTAGGGTTAGTTAAACAAGTTGACTAGCACATCACGGACTACAATAGAAACTTTGAGGGGGCTTCTGACAAAAAGGGGACTAAAACATGACGACTTCTCAATTTATCGTTCTGTGTGTGTCTCTCGGAGATTTCCATAATGTCGACCTCCTTTATTCTCCCTAAGTACAGTATTCATTGATCATTGTCACCGGTACCGTGTTTCTCGAGGGTTTGAACATCCTTATTCGGCCCTTGGTTTGGGCGCTCTGACATACATGGCGCTCTTACTCAAGGCCTTCCCGGTGGGGATTCTGAGGACTTGTCTATTGTCCCTAGAAGACTTTCCCAGTTTGCTCGCTTGTCCTTTTTTGTGCACAACTGGCCGTGTTGTCTTGCTTCCATCCCCGAGAAAAAAGACATATCATTTACCACAAAGATGGCAGATAACGACAAGGGCAACCCCAAGCTGCCAAAGGTGAACGACGGCCGCAATGTTGTCTCACCGCAGCCGGGCGAGGTCAAGGAGATTGCAATCGCTGCACGACTCAAAGGTAGGATGCGAGTTCCTTGTCCGAGGCGTCATCGCTCTTTTCTGACATGACCACTCTCCACCGCAGGACCTGGGCCAGCCGCTTACACCCTTCCATCGTAAGTAGGCTGTGCCCCAACCGCATCAAAAGACTTGATGACGAAGGTTATCAACGCACTTCTATGATGCAGAACACTTGGCATGAATGCCAAAACCCTTAAGAGAGCTCCTGCGTACTCTTTTGGAGTCAAGATTCAATATGAGAGACGTAAGGACGCATTTCTGGGGTACCGTCCATAGAGCCACCCATGTTGAAAGCATGAGCTCAAATGAATGCGTTTTTCTGCCTCTATATTCAGCCAACCCCCGAGAAACCCCCGGCCCAAATGTATTCTTCCCGCAAACGACTCGGGTCGGGCGATCGCAGGGCCCAGCGTTTTCTCTTCAAGGTGGATACAAGAAGGGTACTCCAGGAGGAGGCACTGGCGAAGGTCCAGGTTTGTGGAGACTGTACTTTTTGCACAATGAACGAGTTAATAAATGGCTCAATGCGAATCTGTTTTGTCTTCCCGTGTTCAGGGGAAATGGATACGCCTGGTAAGCATTTCTGAACAATAATGGTTTGCGCGGCTTCCAACAGCAGGATGAATTTTAGGTCCCGGAAAGTACAACCCCGCATACGTAGCGTCACGCGAAGCGAAAGCACCCGCCTACAGCATGGGAGGGCGTCGCAGCTCGGAGAAAAAGAATGACAATCCAGGACCCGCTCAGTACAATGTTGCGGCGACTCTGGGTCTGCATCCTGCTATCACAATGAGCGCTGCCGCTGCGTTCACAATCAAGCCACCCCGGCCTTTCAAATGTATGTGGCCGGTTGCAGAGCTGATCTTTGGTAAAGCCGTATGCTTGCTAATGTAATTCCTGTACGACAATTGGTGTTTAGTGGAATCCAATTCTCCTGGTCCAGCCGCATATTCATCTTTGGACCCCGCGAAAATCAAGAAAGCGTCGCCAGCCTACTCATTGGGTGCACGATGGAATAGCGCAGCTGACAGTCCGTTTGGAGAACCTAACGGTATGATTTCTTACTCTTACTGCCGCACATCTCAGTCATCTTGCCCACCATGTGCGAACGTTGACTTCTCTTTTCGTTATAGAGGCGTTTGAGGTTCAGACCGCTAGTGGAAAGACCCTCCGTACAGTGACCCCTGGACCCGGGCAATGTAAGACAAGCCTTCTGCATTTGAAGCGTCTGATTGCGAAACTAATGATCACTCCACAGACACTCCGCAAGTGAAGTACAGCAAGAGCGCGATGCCACAGTTTTCGTTCCGCTGCAAGCATTCGGAATACGAGCTCTTCGTCCCCGACGCAGCCCAGGGCGAATTCATCTTCTAAATAATATTTTGGATTGTCCGAGAGGGACACATTCAGTGTTGAACTGCGGTAATACCATTGGCTTTTTTTGGGAGATCAACATGGTTATTCGGATCGCATGTATCTTGCAGTCAGGGGAGTTTCGCTCGGGGCTGGTATTTGCCATGGGATTCCGCTCCAGGAGTCTGCTGTAAAGACAGGTCGTTTTGGAGTTTAGAGTTTGCCATTGTAGTGTGAAGCTTGTAACGGTGGGTGCGTGTCGTTCTTTTCACAATGTCAGAATGACAGCATTGGAGGGATGATTCGATGTTGGATTACGTAATTGTCGATTCCCCACAAACAGCCTAGGATGTGGTATGGGCAACCTCCTCCTTGGGCGAGACCGCAAATACAAGTAGGTCGAGTGAAAGCACAATCTATGCTATATTAATATTCTCTATTTTCCGCAACACAAGCGACTGTCTACTTCATCATTGGCCTCGTCAACCTCAGATCAACTGAGTCGCACCATCCCAGATGCGTTTCAAAGGTCTTCTCGCGGCGCCCAATTTCCACAAAGCCGAATCTCTTCAACAGCCGCAAGCTCCGCCAATTCCGCGGATCCACATCAGCGTCAATGTGAGACAATTCTGGCCGAAGATCCCATATCACTTTCAGCATCAGTGTCAACGCTTCCGAAGCGTATCCTTTGCCCCAATATGCTGGGTGAAAAATAAATCCGATTTCTGGTAGTTTGTAGAGTCCCATTTTGCCAATAACGACTCCCGTGAGTTTCTCTTCGATCACCAGGTCTATGGGTGCAGGGATTTTGCCTTCGGCGTTTGGGACATCGTATGCGTTAACCATGCTCTTGACCCATTTGGATGTCTGTTCTACGGATGTATGTGGCGGGGTTGACCAGAATTCCATCGAAGCCGCGTTGGACATGATGGCATGGAAGTGGGGAATGTCATTGAGCCGAGCGCGGCGAAGAGCAAGTCGCTCCGACTCGTAGCAGTGTGGTGTACTAGTAGTTTGTTCCATTCTTGTTGATACTGTATGGGAAGTGGCTTAAAGTGAGAAATTTGATGCGTTCCGCTCCATTAAAGCCTTTTAGGCCATGTCTGCCCGACTTACGGTGGTGAGTGGTCCTGTAGCTTCTCGTAACACTTTATTGCCAATTTGTAAAACCCCTTAGAATACTGCTTCTCTGCAGCACGATGATAGCAGCGGCTTTCCAGTGCAGAGGAAGGGGGTGTGCGGCGGTTTTCCAGTCTTGTGGCGCAGGTGGCGCTGGGCGCAGCAGGTCCACAAACGCGCTCATCCACAATAATGATAACAGTCGACCAGCTTCCGCCAAACTCCACCCTGCGTTGCACCTCTGATGACAGAAAAGATGGTTGACATGTGTTACCATCAGCCGCTTGCCTGACCAAAATGATATTCATGTTCGCGGGCACTGAACCTGGTGCAAGCCATCAACGGAGTGCAGTCCTTGGAACTTTGTCCCTTTCTCCGTCCTGTCTATGGTAAGAAAAGGATAAGAAAGCTTGGGAAAGGACCAAAGCGGCTGGAAACTGTGCAAATATATGTGAATGCTTTCTGCGCGATCTCATCACCCTCAAGTGGTCTCATGCAGGATTGACAGTATCGAAGGAACCCAGGTGGAGTTCTGTTACGTAATGCTGACAGGAGGAGCGGAGCACTTCAGCGTCAAAGGGGGCGAGAAGAGCGTTTCTATTGTGACCAAACATACCGGAGAATATCAAGTATAAAAAGTGTGAGGGTGCTTGAATCGAATCACGAAGGACCTGGTATAGACTGCCAAGAAAGGGCATTGTTTAGATGGACTATTTATTTGTGTTTATTTATAGAAATTCGAAGAACAGGTGGCCCTGATCGCAAAAGTGAGCGCCCTACGCATATATAGTCCAACCCCCTGTAGCGATCGCGCAGATTCTTCAGATTCCCATTTTTTGTTTGCTTCCCAATACCCACTTTTTTCCCTTCATTTTATACCTGTTTTGATTGGCCGGATGCGAATCTCGTCAGGAGTCGCCACGGCCGCGTTGTGGGTGCTTGTTGTGGCTAGCAGCTTTGTTAGCGTTCCTGCAGCGTTACATTCAGGTGTGTAGACCTGGATAAGCGCTTTAGGGGTGGACTGATTGCCAAAGTCGGTTACTCATGTGGCCTTATCTTTCTAAAGATACCGTTACCAAAGACCTTGCGTCTAGCACTGCAGTGGCTTTACAGCGCAGGGCCTTTGAAGGGCTCAATATCAAAGACCCAGATCTCGTGAAGAGCAACTATTACGATGAGCTGTCGCATCCCGCCTATGGCCTGTTTATTTGGACCAATCTGGCACGTCTGACTCGCATCAATCTTCGTAATGGGGCAGACCATATGCCTTTACCGGGTCTCAACGAGACCGTGTCTGAATCCGGCGGCACTGAGGAAAATCCCAACACCATTACGTTGGTTTGGGACAACAAAGCTATGCTCATGTATTTCATTGTAAGAAAAATTGGTTTCAAAGGTGCATATCGAGCCAAACATAGTACTCAAACTGATTTTTTCTACGATTTAGCCTCTGCTCGTTTTCTTGGCGTCGCTTGCTCTTACTTGCTTGACAACCTGCTGCACTGGATGTTGCATCTGCTGCTGCCGACAACGCCGTCTTGGTCGCCGTCAGAAGGACCCGTTCACAACTAGACAAAAGCTGTTTGCCGCTGTTGGATTGGCGTTCGTCACCATCGCTTCCTTGTAAGTGTTCTTACAGAGTTTCCGCACATCATATGCTAAGATACTAACTGTATTATGATAGCGCTGCCACAGCTGGCGGTATCAGTGGAAGTGACTTTTTTGGAAAGTCGGTCACGATTTTGACAAACAGTGCTGATAAGACATTCCTCGACGCTGGGTTCATGACCAAAGCGCTGAACGACCAGGTCGACAAAACTTTCAATTTCATTGTGACAAGCATTGAGGGGATTGCCGATAGTGCAACAACCTTGATTGACTCACAAGCGACCGCTGGTGCCAGTACCAACATCAAGTCGATGGGAACTAGCTGTACCGCAATCGAAACCCAGCTTGGCGAGCTGAAAACTATGGCAGCCACGATTCGCGCAAAGAAAACCGGGCTATCAACGGACAGCACCGGCCTTGTCGCCAAATTGCAGGCAGAGATCGCCGCAACCAACAGCATCCTGAGTGGCTTGCAGACCAATGCGCCCGTCGATACTGATACGAATACCGCGTTCTACCGCTGGGCTCCCACGGCAGCCGTCAACCCTGAAACGACGGACTTGGAGACACCCAGGAAGGCTGTGCGCGATTCTCTCAATTTGCAGAGCATCGTGAACGCTGCAGCTGGCCAGGTACCCAGCCTTGCCGGTGTCGCGCAGTCAGCCACCGATGCCGCTGCGAATTTGACGAGCGAAATTCAAGGGCTCACAACAAATCCAGTTCAAGGTAAGAACGGTTTGACACAGAAGCACATACAGGTTTCTCAGGATACTGATGACCCAATGCGATCATAAATCATCATAGCCATCAAAGCCGAATTCCGCAGCAGTATAGCAAGTGTACAAACCAGCATTACGGACGTGTTTGGGGATGTTTCTGTAAAGATCGAGACCTACCACGCGGACAGCAAGGAATATACTCAACACGGCGAGAACTACCAGCTCTACAGGTAAGCATGCAAGCCAGGTAATGACGATCGAGTAGATATTCTTACACCCATTCTCCCGATCCTAGGGCGATTGGTTTTGCCGTCATATTTGGAATTCCGGCTCTAGTTTTGTTTGCCGTTCTCGGTGGCGTCGGCTTCCACAAACCCAAACTTGTCAAATGCTGTCTGTGCGCGTCCATTCCGTATGCTTTGTTGGCGCTTCTTTTGGCGGTTCTTTTGCTCTTGTTGAGTGTCTCTTTTGGAGAAGGTGTGTAACCGTGCATAGCCCCCCCCCCCCCGCCGCGAGACAACCAGCGCATCATGTTTGTTGACGGGTTTCTCTTTGCCATGATAGTCTGCACTATTACTTTTGATCGAAGCTCCGACGCCAGTCAACCATCCCCGATGGCGACCCTTTTGAACGGAATTTCGACCGATGCGGGAGACTACTACAACAAGGTCTTCAAGGCACGTGAGCAGTGCCTTCTGGGCAACTCGGTGATGGATGCAGTCAGCTTTTTCTATGATACCTCCGAGTTTGATCTTTCCTCCGACGCTCAAGCGGAGATCAGCAAGCTTGACTTGACGGGCATCGCCAATTCGCTGACCGCCGAGTAAGTGGGGCCGAAAAAGCTTTCCGCTAGCGTCTCGTCTGAGTTTCATCTGATGGATGCGCCGATCATTTACGTGACTTTTCTTTGGGTCTCAATAGGGAACTTGTGGGGACAGATCCCTCCGTATCCGCAAAAACTCCGACGGACGACCTGCATACCGCAATAAGTGGGTATTCGCACAGTGACACCGACGGTCTTAAAACAGCTTTGACGACCGTGAACGGATACATTAGTACCACTATCGATCTTCTGCAAGGCCGCAACCCACCCGTAGAGACAGGCACCAGCTACAATGCCATCCAGCTCGCTGACATTGATATCTCTCCCGGCGCTTCTTCAGCCGAACAAGCTTGGGCAATCGTAAATATGCAACGCCGAATAACAGAGCTGCGTGGTCGCCTCATTGCTCTGCAGCAAGCCGGGGGCATGCACAAGGTTGCCATTGATTCCGTCTCATCCATCTTGCCGGAGCTAAATGCGATGGTGGCAAACGCTGCGAGCATTAAAACGAGCGTGACCTCAATTCGCGATGACTACGCTGCCACGAAGAGCTTTTTCTTGAGTGCCCAACAGAATGTCTCGGACGGTATTCCTGATATGCAGGAGCGGATGATGGTGGCTGTCTCTGATGCGCAAGACATGATCCTGAGCAAGAACCCCGTCAAATGTCAGGAGATTGCCAGAGACACTGTGGACATCGAAATGGGCTTGTGCGACGGTTTGTTGACCAGCTTCGATTCCTTCTGGTTCTCCTTCTTCATTCTGGGGACTGTGGGTGGGATGAGCATTCCTGTGTTCATTGCCGCGGCCAACGTGCTCGCTGATAAGGACGCCAGTCGACCCAAGGGTAGCGGCGCTTCCAAGAAGAAGAAGGACGGCAAAGCTTTCGACACCGGCAAGCCCAAGGAGAAAGGAAAAGGGAAAGGCAAAGACGACGTGGAGTCTGGCCAGATCAAATGGTCGGCCCCCAAGGCAGAGCCTGCGGCGGGAGACCATTTCCAGGTGTCCAAGACGGCCGCGCTGAGTCCCTCAGAGGCGGAGATTCCTTCGCCCGACTCTGGGCGCATGCCCGATTCTGGACGAATTTATCCAGACCCGCATTCCAACAACCTGCCTCCAAACTACGCCGAGAAACAGCATCTCCTTCCCCATCCCGTTGGCGGATCTCCTCGCACTAGCCCTCGGGGCTCTCAGCGTGCGGTTCATCCCACCGCGCAACCGTATGGCGGCGGTTCTCCCGCGCAGAATCGCATGTCGGCTCAGCAGCCCTATCCTCCCGTCTCGCCCGTGGATGATATTCAGGAAATGAGGCCTAGCTGGCTTGGCGGCCCTCCCGCCGACGTCAGCGGTGGCGGCGGTGGTGGACACGGGGTTGACACTTCGTACAGCCCGCGATCCCGCCATCCTCACCAGCCCATTTCCCCTGCAGGCAGTTACCATGACGGGCCGCCCGCCCGGGACAGTGTCCCGCACTCTCGACGGATGTCGGGCGCGCAGCACCCAGAATACGAGCACGTTGTCAGTGAGTTCTCCAAACGCGTGAGCCATATGCCACCACCGCAAAACTACGCGGAGGATGACGGATATTCTGCGGGTCACCACACCGCGCCGCAGCCTTACTATGGTCAGCAGCAGCCATCGTACACAGAGTATAGTGACCCTCAGTATCACGGGCAGCAGAGCCACTACGACAACAACGACCATGGCCGTTACCAGTGATCGGTTAGAATAAGTGTCGTCTGTGTGATTAGTGCATTCATGAGTAGAAGACCATGAGCAGAACAGGATTTGGTATGCGTAGGAGGATTTTGGTGCTTCTGTCCAACTATGAAATGAGAAAAATAAGAATGAAGTTTTGGTTCACTGAAATCCAATTTGGGCAGTCATGGGTGCCTGCAGAAGTATCAGGCCGAGATGTATTGGCAAACCTCAAACTACCGCACCTGAACCTCACGGGTTCTGAAAGCGCTGCTAATGAAACTGACAATTGCACCTCGATGTCTTTGCGCAGTTGAACCAGGGCCACACCATGATTGACCTATTCGCGGCTCTCAAAACGCCCGGTACTGTACCCATGTCGACGGCGACTCCAAAGCCCTGTGGTGCAATGCGTTCATTAGGACTTGGGTTCAACCTCAGGTTCAAGCGGAGTTTCAATCGGAGCTCAACCGGAGGGGCCGTTGATGCCTGTTGTCGCACACCGCTCATTTAACTCCGCCCTAAATTCCTCTCTTGCTCAGTCTATAAATAGCCGACCCATCTTCGATCTCCTATGGTGTTTTACTACCATCAGGCTCCCCCACCAATCAGGACACGAAGTTCCAACTGCGAGGTAAAAATATATAGACGAAATGAAAAATACCGGTGAAGAAACGATCGTGATCAAAAACAGTAAAGAGAACTAAAGACAGACATCCACAAAGGAGAACACAGACAAAACAAAAGTCCAGTCACTCTAACAACTGCATAGACAAAGGAAAAGTGAGAGGAAAACACCGAATATCAGCCCCGCGCACTGGAGATTGATTGTCCCTTTTTTGTTCTGTGGTAAACCCAACACAGACGAGAGAGATGTGATGGAAGGAGAGAGGTGTGAGATAACGAGGTGGAGCGTAGCATTTCTGATCGGGATATTGATCACATATCATTCTCGTACTCGTCCAATGGGTGATCCGCAAGTCCCAAATCCGCCAGATCAAAGTGCTGCTGAGTGGGTTGCCCTTGCTGCTGCTGTTGCTGCTGACCTTGACTCTGACCGTGACCGTGGCCCTGTCCATGTTGTCCCATCTGTTGTCCCGGGTGCTGCTGCTGCAACTGCATTTGCTGCATCTGCAATTGCATCTGCTGAACCTGCGCCAAATTTGGCATTTCGACCGAGGTACCAAGAGGCTGCGAGAGGCCAAGCTCCTGTTCAGGGATGCCGGTGCGGTCGAGGACGGCTCTCAGAGCCGTGTCGAGCTCGTGGTGGCGGTCAACGAGGAGCATTGCGAAATGCTGGATCTGGCGAATGTAGTCGACTGAGCGGCGCAGAATCACGCCCTTGTTGGGCCGGTTGGCAAGAAGGGACGCGGAAGAGGAGGGCGCTGCTTGAGATGATGATGTGGGTGTTGTGCCTGCTGTTGGTGTCGTAGAAGGGCCACCGGTGGTGCTGTTGGTGGTGGATGCGGCGGGATCGTCGGTTGGAAGGAAATCGGGAAGGAGCGTAGCAAGCTCCTGAATTTTTTCGTTAATGTTATCGCGGCGGCGGCGTTCGACAGCGTTGTGAGATTCGCGTCGGCGACGGCGTTTTTCCGTAATCACATCCATTCTGAGAGACAGCAACGGAAAACCAGTCAGCACTTGCACCATGAGACATCTGGAACGATTTTCTCGGTCAAACTCACGGCTTGAGGTTAGGGTCATCCAAGTCGCCGCCCGATCCAGCCCCGCCCGGACCACCAGGGCCTCCGTAAGCGCTGTAGGAGCTGGGCTGCGATCCCATCATCTTGGACTGATCCATGACACCGAAGCCGTTGGTTGCGTGAACAGGCATAGACACCGAGTAGAAACCGTGCGCCGGCATCTGCATGCCAGGCGTTCCTATCAAACCGCAAAAGAAACCACAATATGCAATCAATACGCAATTGCTCTAGAGAGAACAAACGGCAACTGCCCAACAACTACTATCGACTTTTCGTAGATGGAAATCTGATTTGTATTCCATAGCCGGAAAAATCCTTACCATATGGCGTGCTGTGCATAGAATTCGACAAACTCCCCGAACCATGATTACTGAACGTCGAGCTCCTTGGTATAAAGTCCAGGTCATCTGGCGGGGAGTTCGACATCGGGGACATGATGGAAGCCGGGTCGGGATGGTGGGGGTGATGGGGATGGTGTTGCGGTGCCCCAGCATGTGGGTGGCCATGCATGATAGCGCTCGGGTCGCCCATTTCGAGTCCTGCGCCAATGTCATAATCGATGTTGAGATATGCCTCGTTCAGAGCGTCCCCGAGGGCCCCGACGGTAGGGTCTTCCTGCTTCACGATCGTCTGCTGCGGTTGTGACGAGTATGGGTGGTGTTGCTGTGGCGACACGCCGAGGAGCTGCGGGTCGATAGTATGGATCTGCTGCTTGTGCAGCTGATGGCTGTGGTACGAGGTTGGGTTTGCCAGACGGCCATGGTGTTGCTGTTGCTGTTGCTGTTGTTGTGAGCCCCCATAGTAGCCGGAATTTGCGTCGAACGGCTGGTGGGAAATTATCATTGCTGGATGCGTATCCCGAGCCGGAGGGGTTTGTTGGTGATGCAACTGCTGCTGTTGCTGCTGCTGGGCACGCGAGTTGAAGTTTTGCGGCGAGGACGAAGGCCGCTGTATGGGGATCATTGTGAGAGTTTTCTAGCTGAGGCCTAGCGCTGTAAAAGCTGAGCCGCAGGTTGGGGTTCGAAGTGTGAAATTGAGCGGTGCGAAATGTCCAGGGCGGAAAGAGACAACAGGCGCGCGCGTTGAGTGAACGGTAACTTTGCAGGTAAAGTCGATCAACAAAATCAATCGCCCTCGACTTCTTTCAGAGCAGTAGCGGGAATGAAGATTCAACGAAGTTTAGGTCCTTGTGGGTAAGGACGGTGTTCGGTAGAACGTTTGAAGCGAGGGCCCGAGGAGACAGAAGACAACGACTGCGAAACAAAGTTGTTGTGTTGTAACTCGTGTGTTACGCCACTCCCACTGTCTGTGCCACAACCACCTCTTTTACTCGATCGTCGTTGCAAGATGGGATGACCGCTTCCGCTGCCGCTTAGCAGAACGCTTTTGAGTTGGATTTTTGTTAAACGTTCGACAAGCTGATAAGTGCGACGTCCCGCGAACAGAAGAATGGGACAAGAGGAGAGAGCTGCTATATTTTGCAGAGTTGACAAGACTGGGTGTTGGTTTTTGCGAGTTTGAAGGAAGGTGCCAGTAGTGACAAGGTTCCGGGGAAATATTCCGAGTACTCTTCGAATGTGAAAAAACAAATAAAAACAAGTATCTCGTAGCACACACAGAGTATCGATACAGGGCAAGCGTGATGTTTGGTGTGATTTCTTTATTTACTACAGCTGACCGCCAGGAGTGACCATTCATAGTGTCATCGTATACTTGTGCTTAATAAACTCTATCGCTTGTCTTGCTTATGTAATGCGCGACACGAAAAGCATATCTATATTTGCGGGTGCTATTTCGACTTTGCGTTGTCAAACGTTCTTTCGTGTGCGACGTTTTGAGGTCATCGCTCATGATTGAAACCAACAATTAAGCACAACTCTGGCCTAGGCCACTAGTCGACCTCTATAGACAAGAAGCCAACGATGTCAGGCTTAGTTCATCCGCTAAATCGCGTCTCAATTGTAGCACCGTTGAATATGTGGGGGAGGACAGAAGCAGTACACGTTACAAAAGTACTTTCCAGAGTAAAATCGATAACCCTTTCTAGTGATGCATGTCTTCAGGCGTAGGAGCAGATGACAAGAGGCATGCGTAATCATTCAAATGTAGTCAGTGATTTAGTCAAAGTAGTCAAAAAAGTTAGGTTGTGAAACCCCCCATGTTATACATGGTAGGCCAATGGTCAAACTAAATTATTAATTTGAATCAACCTATGGATTTTTTGGAAAATAGAAGGCCTTCTTAGCTAAGTGGTATAGCGACAGCCTCGTAAGCTGTAGGTCGCGTGTTCGATCCTCGCAGAAGGCAGTAATTCTTTTTTGCGATCCCCACCCCCTCAATTATTTTCTCCGCGACTTTCAAGGGTTGGGCGATAGGCAAGAATGTTCCAGAGAAGTGGCCGGATACTTGGACTCCCCGAGTCCAGGCGCAAATTCATAAAGTTATAAGTGTAATTTCCTTTCGTTAAGAGACAAATAGGAGAAGCGAGCAACGGGTAGTACTGTGGATGTAGGCGCAGAAGCACTATAACCGTTTCTTTTCGGTCAAGCTGATGGTGGGTTCCCGGACGCCATACATTTCCAGCACTCTTATTTCGACGCCCTTGAGTGCGCTCTCCCACTGGGCGAGTTCCAAAAACTCCTTCTCGCTCTTGAACATGTTGAGAACTTCCGCGGGCTGCTGCATGGGCTGTGTCGCGCCCTGACCGGGCATCATCCCGCCCATCATGTTCATTTGGTTCATGTCGGTTCCGGCAGCTGCACCAAAGGTTAAACAATGTCAGGGGGGCGACGTAGAAGAATGATGACGGGGTTGAGAATCATGTACCATTGTCTTGTCCCAGAATGAGGGTGAAGATGCTCCGGAGACCAAACAGGTTGAGGAAGTACCACGACAAACTGGACACCCACGTCACGTCCATATCAGCAGTTTCGATTCCGCGCTGCAGCATGGCTTTGAAGCGCAGCGTCAACGGGAACGGCAATTTAACTAGATTCAAAAAGAAACAACCACTCAGCATTAGCTCCCATTGTCCGCAATCACGCGAAAAAGCTCATTCGAAACGCCAAACTCACTCAGCACGAATCCAGAAAAGAAAAAGGTGATCCAACTCATGATGAGGGTTTGCGGGACGATCATCGCCATGTTCTTCTTCAACATCTCCATCATCGCTTCCATGCCCGCCGGATCCGACATTGGGTTCGCGGGCGTTGCGGACGCGTTCGGGTTCTTTAGATAGGTTCCCTTTTCGAACGCGGCTGCGAGGTACCGTACTCGCGCCTGGAAGGCCTCGTACGTGAGCACGGAGCCGGCTGGGGAGCGGAGCGTCCGCGCACGCATCAAGGCCGCGCTAGTGACAAGCAAGAATACCTCGGCATGAATACGTCGTGTTGAGATTCGCGGTAGAAATTACGGTCGCCCATGTCTGTACCTTTCCCTAACCCCTTTGAAATTCCCCTTTGGCACTGAAGTGAGAAGCTGTGTGGCGTAGTGTCGCAGCACCCCAACCAGCACCATGACAAGCATGATTGGGATGAGGACCCAGTCCCGGATGGCTGGATCCAAGAATATTTGTTGTCTGTAAACATCATGACAACAGGTGAGCTTAACTGCAGGCAGCCGCTGGAGCCTTCCACGAGATACTCACGAATCTTGGGTCATGCTATTGTTGTAAGGGCCCGGTTAGACGGCAATTGAGTGTAAAAAAGTGTTCTGTTTGGCGGATGTCGGGAAGGGAAACAATGTGCGGTGGCTGGCTGATTGATTTTACACGCGGCTGCCGCAGCCGTCGCCGCAGACCGAAGCGACCAGACGATAACCTGAATCTCTCGCCCTTCATTATCCCTCGCAGCTGTGATACTCCCGGGCCACAACATCTTGGAACCCTCATCTGCCGCTCCCCCGCTCGCGTCACCCATGTCTGTGCCGTTCACCCAGTGGACAATGTCTGTTCCCAGTCAACTTCCCGCCGCTATCGATGTCTACGACATTGTGCTCGATAAACCAGAGGTGGTGCTCGAGGACGACGAGACTGCCTCTGGTCCGTTCTCGAAGCTCGAGGGCGTGGTGAGACTCCATTTGAATGAGCCGCTGCCAGGTGTCCGCGCGATATCCTTCCGATTCGTGGCGGGTGCTGTGGCAAAGTTTGATGATCCGGAGGTATATGTGACAGCGCATGGAGAAGCGAATGCAGACTGCTGCTCGAGGTGCTAATCTATCCATCGCGTCCATTTCATTGTATATCAAAATAGTACAACGCGAATCTGCGTGGGCCGGAACGTCTGTTCGACCGCACAATAAATCTCTGGGATGTTGAAGATCCCGAGAACACATCTCGCATTCTGCCCGTCGACTACCACGAATTCCGCTTTGCGCTCAAAATCCCCGGCCATATGCCCCCTTCGTTGCGCTACCCGCGCGGCCAGGTGCAATACATGCTCGTCGCCGCGATCGAATGGGAGAACACCATTTGCGGCCTCAACCTGCCATTCTGGTCTTGGAGTCCCATAACAACCAAAAAGGAGGTACCCGTTCGCAAGATCCCGGGCAAGATCGAGTGCGTCATCAAGAAGTTGAAGGATATGGAGACGGATGAGAAAAGGGTGCGAGTGCTGCAGGATGGGGAGGAAACGCTGGCCGTGCCTTCGAGCACCGGGAAGACGGTGTGGTCTCCGGTGCCGGAAGTCGAGATCTCGATACCGACGCGGCATCCAACCACCGGGAACGTTGTTCCTGTCATGATCGACACGACTGACAACGCGACCATCACATCGTTCAAATGGACCCTGCGACAACACGCTTCGTTCTCATACATGTGAGTGACCAGTGCGAGGAGCTTTGCATCGGTGGTACCGCGACCGGTTGTCCGGAGATTGACTATGACATGCATGGTTCATAGGTATAACATCACTCTGCGCGGACCTGTCGATTCCCCTCACAATGCCATCAGTCCCAGAAAACGCGAGGAAAAGTTTATCCTCAAGAACACGCACGTGTACCGCCCTGAAACCGCGGAAGAGAAGTCGTCATCTCACCACGGTCTTCTCATTCCGCTTCTCAATGACAACCCGCTTCCGGAAGCGGAACTTATTGAAGACTTGGATGTAAGTCTGTTGTTTGAAAAGGCGCACCAAAGCGACTCTTGTTTCTGACCGCCTTTCTTTACTTCTGTTGCATTCCATTAGACAACTGTCATGACTATCCGCCACTACGTCAAGCTGCAAGTTACGTACCGCCTCAACACCACCCCCACCGCATCTGGCAGCGCTGCCGACGGGAAGGACGACATTGAAGCCGAGATTGAGCTTCCCATCGTACTTTACGTTTTACCATCATCAGCGCCATCTGATGCTCAAAGCGACAATGCGATCGAAGCACCCATTGCCGCTGCTGCCCAACCGGTAGATCTGCCACCGACGTCGGAAGAACCGCCTGCGTATGTCGAGACCAGCTCCCCGCCCATGTACGAGGAGGAAGGTGTCAGACGCCGGAGAGCTTAGATTTGAAGCAAAAAGTTAAAGACACATCGTTCCATCAGTCATCTATATCGAATTTTCTGGCATAAAGCACAGTCACACCGACCGACTCAATCACACACGCACATACTGCACAGTGTACGCTGATGAAAACGGACGGGCAAACAACATTGTGTAGCACACGCTACTATACTGATTTATACTGTAGTAAGTTTTGGGGGTGTTCCATATATACATAAATCTGTAAACTGAAGAAAATCTGGTGGGGAGTTTGGGCTAAACTAAGGGAAGACAAGAACTAGATAATAGGGCAGAAGGGGCAAATTGTACATGGTTTGTAACACGTGGGGGCGGATACTATACACTATCCACAATGACTTTATCTGCATCTCAATATATATATGCCAACAGGGTTTTGGAAAAACCCCATGCTGCGCAATGATGCCGGTGGTGGCCGGAGGGCGTGGAGCGGGTATGAAGTGTTTGCCACACGGCATGGGCAGAGTCCGATACTGTTTCTCGACTAATGGTCAAAAGGGCCACCCCTCACTGGCAAGCACACACTGCGTCGCAACTCGGCTTCCCGCTGCAGCTGACAGAGTTGTGACTGTCTGCCAGTAATGGGGGAACCAGTGCGTTCCGGCGGTGGAGCGTTTGCGGGGGTAGGGTGGCGGCTGCTTCGACGGGCAGGACGACGGCGGGCGTCCAGACGGGGAGTGCCGGTGGCGGCGGGGGTGGTGCGAGCTGGCGGGTCCGGATCGGCATGTGGGTAGTGAAATGTTTGACCTTGAGTGAGGGGGTGCGGGGAAGAATGCAGTTGTGAAGCTTTTGATTATGGTCCCGTAAGTGAAAAGAAACAGAAGACGGATTTGGATTTTACTGTATGCACGAAGGAACCTAAACCAAGTACGTATATCACGCAGATACTTCAATGACGGCGCTAAATAGATGTCCTCTGCGGGGGACACACAGTCACTTCTGCAGTGGGGTGACCATCCTCTCCAGAATGGGAATGACTGATCCGTCTCATATAGCTTTTGCATTTTTACTTTCTGGCCCTTAAAATCAAACAAAACAAAAAAAACATGTTGGGCAACGGGAAAAAAGCCATCGACTGCTGAGCCTTTTGCTTTTTTGCATTTTGCCTTCCCAAATGAAATACGCAGGCAACACGTGAGGTCCAGTGACTGGCGGTTTGGCTATTCAAGGGCCTAACCGCGCGCGTACCGAGAGTCTGGTCGCGCGTCGTTCATCACGAATTAGCGCACTGTACCAATCGCTGCACGTGGAGATGGGTCCGTCCCGAGTTCCAACTTTGCATTCTGCCAGAGATCAATGATCAGCAAGTCTGCAGCAAAGGACAAAAGTGCGAGGACAACTTTTTGATTGACTAAGTGTATACATAATGTGGATGGGCATAAACAACGAAATTACTAAACCCGAGGAGAACCAGCCTCAATATGGGGAGCGGGGAGGAGGGGAGACTAGGATGAGTCTAAAGACAGAATTGATTTCTACATATCGAGAGCAGCGTGTGATTTGGACAAAATTGGGGCGGACTAGGGTATATCTACTTTTGCCAAGTTATGAGAAAGCGCCAGACGGTGAATCTAGAATTTAACCGCGACGGCAGTTTCCGGCGGCGAGGTCGGCAGCGTTGAGCTGCTTGGCATCGGTGAAAGTGAACCATTTGGTGGTGGGGACGCCCTTGAAAGCAGCGGCGAAGCGGGCGGGGGCGATTTCACCCTTCTCCTCCTCAGCATCGACTCCGGTCACGAGACGAATGGCGATGCAGAGGATGTTGTTGGGGTTGGAGCGGGCAATTTCTCCGTAGGATTCGGCGTCCATCTCGGTCGAGTCACCAATCATGATGAGACGACGCTTAGGGAACAGGGCAACGTGCTCGCGGATGCGCTCCACCTTGTAGTCCTTGCCACCGACGAGGAACTCGAGGGCAGACAAGTCCAGCAAGGACAGGTCGCGGAGCAGCCACTGGCCGGCGGGGAAGGCAAAGTCCCGGGAGAACTTCTCGAGGCCCTGGAAAAGGTTCCAGGGTGATCGCGACAGGTAGTGGAAGCTGGGAGCGAGGTTCTTGGCGGTCAGCTCCTTCTTGATGTTGTTGTAAGCGGCGGACATGCCGGCGACGGGCTCGAAGGGAAGGAGGAAAGTGTGGCGGAGGAGGGCAGTGCGGGAGTTGACCTCGGAAATCTTGATGGTGTCGTCGACGTCGGAGATGACAGACACACCGTCCTGCTGGACAAAGTAAGCCTTGCCACCGACCTGCTCGGTGATGGGGAGGATAGGCACGTTCTTGTAGTCAAGAGTGACGTCGGGCTCCTGGGCGAGGTCGACGGGAACGTCGATGGAAGTCTCGAATTTACCAGTCTGGTCAGTGGTACCGGGGAGGGTGACCTTGTTTCCGCCTGCAGAAGCGGGGAGAGTGACGGTGACCTTGGACAAGGGGATGCCGGCCATGGCGAACCATTGCATGCGCTCTTCGAGAATGGCAATCTGGCTCTTCTTTCCGCCAGTGAGGAACTTGAGGACGGAGAAAACGGCGCTGACGGCAGTGTCCTTGACGGGAGTAGTCAGGTAACCCTGGAAGTTAACGTGCCAGGTGTTGGTGGTACCGGGAACGAGGGACGCAACTTGGTCAACAAAGGTCTACAGAAGATTTTATCATTTTATTAGCATTGTGCACACGACTGTTACATCTTCTCATGTGGGTTGATGATGATGGACTTACGATTCTGGGCGCGCCGAGCGTGAGGTCACGCTGCTCGACGACGGGGGCGGCAGACACCACAGCCAAGGAGGCAAGGGCAGCAGTAGCGAAAGAAAGCTTCATTGTGATTTGATTTGCGTGGGGGGCAAAATGCAAAGAGTTTGGGATCAACGGACCAGCCGGTTGTGTGTGAAGCGAGGAGGAGAAGACGGAGAGAGTGTGTGACTGGGGAACAAGCGGGGAGAGACGAAGCGAGCACCTCCTTTTATATCCGAGCAGGAGTGTCCTGAGGTATTTCACACCTCCAGAACGTGGCTACCCAAAGGCAAGACGCGTGGAGCGTGCTGAACAACATAATGCTGCGCTTACCGAGTACGCGGCGCATGGAACCACACAAACACAGACACTAATTGATCGGATCTCGTTTGCATTTGACATCCCGCTGACTGGTGATGATGATGGTGGGGACCTCACACTCTTTGGAACCCTTGCACGCAGTCACGTTGGGCATCGGCTGGGAGTTGCTGGACAACACAAACAGAACTCCGCGCGTAGTACCGCACGCACCGCCATTTTTTTGCTCTTGCCTTTGTCTTCTGTTGTTCACTTTAGAGGCTTCCATGCTTGAAAAGTTGAAAGAATAAAGTTCCCCTTGCACCACACATTGGCACACAAGGCGATGTACACCGATACATGTGGTTGTGCCATGACGGTGTCCGGTCGACGTGCAATGCGACCAAGGCGGGAATTGGAAAGAAAACAGTTCATAGTCAAAGAAAATGCAAGGTGTGATGTCAGATATGTCAGCCAATGCATACTAATTTTTTTTTATTTTGCAGTGCTGATGGAGAAAGGACCGATCTAGTGGCATATTTTGCATCTTTTTGTTGAGCACACCGGGGTACACGGTTGACAAACGCTAATGAGCGATGACGGTGTGCGTTGTCCACAGCCATGGCAGCCAACACTCACACAAGTCTCGCCGAGGACAATGATCTTGTATCGATATTGTTCAAAAAATACGCTTGTTGATGTGTCTGTTGTGCCAAGAAAGGTAACCCTACAGTACGCTGTCACGGTGTCATCTTGTGGTGGCTGGTGTCGTCTTGAGTCACAGTGAGAAACACGAGGGGGCACCAGCGTCTCGGCAAAATGACGGCGAGCACGGCGGATTTCACCATCTCGCCGAAATCCCGCTCTTTGCGCTACATTACGTCTTTCATCTTGCACTGTCAAAAACGTTCCTGTTGCATTCGATGAGAGCTCTTCAAGTGGGGGGAGCCCGAGCTAAAACTTTAAAACTACAAACGAGACGATAGAAGGAAAAAAGAGGAACGAAAGTGGCCGTGGAAGGCTTTCATCAATGATACAACGAGCACGAGGTGAAACATGGCAAACCCACGCAGGACGATCGAACACAGACTCGGACTCGGAATCATGCACAAACCTTGCCTGTGACGAAGAGGTGTATCGTGTACATCACCCATGCGAATCAATGTTGGCACAGCTGGCAGCAGCGAGAAAACAAAATAGGAAAAGGCACAGATGCTGTGCGCAGGCGGGGCAAGTGTTAGTTGTAGCTGTCACCCACAACGTGCTCTTTGTTCCCGCCAACTGGGCCTCCGGTAGGAACGGAGAGTGGCTTCATTTCCCAATAAACTCAATCTCCACGTGTTCCATGTTGGAGCGCCTTGCGCCAGGTTAATGCCAAAAAGCAAAAATGAATGGAGAATCGGGGCATTGATCCCCGTGCCTCCCGCATGCTAAGCGGGCGCTCTACCACTTGAGCTAATTCCCCAGATGAGCATTTGATACTTATATGGCAATCTGACATCTGGTGATCATAAAAGGGTCACAAACCGGGGAATCTCCGGGGACAGATCATTCCCCGGGGGGGAATCACCGGGGACAGACCATTCCCCGGGGGGAATCACTGTACGATCAGCCCTTATCTCACGGTTGGCAACTCGTCCTTTATAATAATTGGAATCACCCGAGGAAAGACCGGTGTCGGATGATCACATTACTAAATTCCTCATTGAAATTGATAGCGTGAGATGTGCGCCCGTCTTTTGCATACCGTCATGTACATACCTGTCATTTCATCCAGCCGCCGTTCCACATGTTCGATTACTTCGCACATAATTCAACGATGCATTCGGGCAAGCAGCACAATGTCTACATCTCGGGAGGCTGTACTTGTCGACCACCTGAAAGCGAACCCTCCAAAAGGTTTCCCCAGCCTCGTCGCCGAAAACTGGGAAGTTGTTCCGGGCCGATCGCAGAACGGCGTTGGCGACCTGGTCTTTGCCTCGCCATATGATCAATTCCTGGTTGTCGAGGTCAAAGCCTTGCACCCCGGGTCCGGATCTACGGCTCGCACCAGTCGAACCAAAGCGCGCTCCGAAGTCGCCAGACAAGTGCGCTACTACGGAAGGTGCTGGGCTGAGCGATATCCACACAATCAAGTTTACTGCCAATGTTTTGTGGGACAAACGCCGGAGGATGCGACATTTGGTGACCGCCTACGCGTATAACTGGCAGCGGCATCAAATGTCACCCTGACCCGTGGAAGGGGCATCAACAGACGTGGCCGTGTACCCAATGATTACAACCCTTACGCCGTTTGGCCATGTACCTCATGTATAATGCAAAGAATATGAAGGATCTATCTGAAATAGCGGCAGTTAAAGTTTGACACCTGTCACGTATTGTTGGCGCATCACGAAAAATGGAACGCGGCGGTCGCTCCGCCTCCATCATTCGACAGCTTGGCTGACCAACTCCTATCTCACTTCACTGACAGTTCAAGCCAGTCTGCAAACACAAGAATGCGCAGAGAAGACCGCCTTATCGACTATCTCAAACGTAGCCCGCCCATCGGCTTCCCCATCCTAATGGCCGAAGAATGGGAGGTTGTCCCCGGCCAACCAAACAAAGGTGTCGGGACCTCGTCTTCACCGACTCTGACCATCAAGCTCTCCTAGTAGTCGAGGTCAAAGCCCTGGACTCCGGGTCTGGATCTACAGCGCGAGTAAGTCGGCAAAAAGCACAGACGAAAGTGCACGATCAAATCGAATACTACGCCAGATGCTGGGCCGAACGCTATCCCGGCAGTACGGTGTATTGAACGTTCTTCATGGGAGAGACGCCGGATGATGTAGTACTCGACGACCGTCAGATTAAAATTGCTCTCAATAATATGGACGGGATAACAGTCATGAGTCACAGAACGAGGTTGACTGCTTGTCTGCTGCGTGTGGGGCGCCCAGTACTACTCATTATGGCATATTGGTATTTCGTTAGCTTAGCCATGGAGCCATTGTGGAGACAAAAGTATGTATACCGCTAGAATCCGAGGCGTCTTCATGCAGATAATGGAAGAACATGAGTAGACTTGATAAAAAGCTGCATTGCCGTGCTGACCCTCGCTGGCTCTTGCCAGATATGAGAAACACACCGGCGCATTCCGAACTCTCCAACAGTTGAATGCAACGGAGAACCTACTCTTCGAGCCAATTCCCGGATGCGCGTGCGTCAAATTTGGAACTAGTCTGGCGTGATGATCTGCCCGGGAGTTGTGGCGCCTTTCATTTGGTAAGAGGGGTAACAGTGCGAGTTCCAACATAGCGAAAGAAGCTTTAGTACCGGTGGGCGGAAGTCGATAGATCTCGTCGTAGTTAATGTTATGACTTTTCTAAGCCACCTCCATCCATCCAGGGGAATTAGCTCAAGTGGTAGAGCGCCCGCTTAGCATGCGGGAGGCACGGGGATCAATGCCCCGATTCTCCATTCACTTTTGGCCGTTGGCATTGACGCGCGGGATGATGCGAGGTCGACGGCCTTCGTAGCTTCGCTGTTTTAATGTTTTGCCCGCCGTACAAAGAAAAAAGTCTTATTGTGAGAACAGGGTTTGACAACATGGTATTTTATGGTGCGAGTTTTACAAGTTGCCCATCCCAAGTTTAATACGGTGGGGACACGTGAGGTCGAGTTCTGTCCGATTGGATGTCCGAACTCCCACGTTGGGCTAGGGTTTCACATTCGCTGCAGTAGTTCACAAACATTATCTTCGTCGTCAGTATGCTCATTGCGCTGGCTGGCCCCCCAGCGTCAGGCAAAAGAACAGTTGCCCAATACCTTATCAATGCCTATGGATTCCAACCCGTATTTCTCGCCTCCGACAACGACAGCGCAAAGACACTTGAGAAAGGTGCCTCCCAAACCCCATTCCGCTTCTCGACAGCAAATGACCTAGTTCACTATGTGACGAGCCACTGGTCAAAAGACTTTGTGCTTGTGTCGATTGAGAATGTCAGCGACTGGGAGCCGCTGTCGAAGCGCCCTTTTTGTTTGCTTGTCGCGGTCGATGCACCGCTGTCAGTACGGTTCGCACGGTTTCGCAATGGACAGAGTGAAAGAGAGGGAGATTATCAGGACAGTTTCGCCGAGTTTGCGGAGACGGACGAAAGCATTTTGTATGGAACTCCACCCAGAAGGCATACGCTGGAGACGCCAATTACAGATACCAATGGGATGGTCAGCAACGGCGTCGAGTCCCCCGCCGCCACACCTTCCCCGTCACCAACCCCGCCCACGCCGCCATCCCCGGCCGACCGGCACTCTTCACTGTATTTTCTCATGCAACGCGCCGATACGCGCATCTTCAATCCGTATCCTCGTTTCGATGACCTCTATACGGTGCTCCGGATATCGCGGCTGACGGATTCAGAACGCCTGCGGCCGTCGTGGGACTCGTATTTCATGCAGCTGTGCAATCTTGCTGCTAGACGCAGCAATTGCATGAAGAGAAGAGTTGGATGTATCCTTGTGAAGGAAAGGAGAATCATTGCGACGGGTTACAATGGAACGCCGAGAGGCGTGAGAAATTGCACTGACGGCGGGTGCCCGCGGTGTAATGACAACGCACCGTGTGGCTCTGGGTTGGATGTTTGTTTATGTTTGCATGCGGAGGAGGTATGTGAGCCTGCCGCGTGTTTGCTATTTTACAGCCGCTTATTTGAATGCTTATTGTTGCCATCCCCTTCTTTCATCAGAACGCGCTTTTGGAAGCCGGCAGGGAGAGAGTTGACCGTGGCGGAGACACCATCCTCTATTGCAACACGTGTCCGGTAAATAGCGCTTGTACTGTAGTTGCGTCCCTGCATACAGTGCTAAATCTTTCCCTTATAGTGTTTGGGCTGCGCCAAGAAAATCGTTCAAGTAGGCGTCAAGGAAGTCGTGTATTCACTTGCATACGGAATGGACGACATGACCGCCCGACTGCTCATGGAAGCGGGGATCAAACTGAGGCAGCATCTACCCCTGGACAGCGACATAGATAGATTGCTACTCGCTGCAGATGTTCCCAAATAAAGAAGTTTAGGCATTGGCAACTAGACTATCGTAGAAGGCTGTTTGTTGTATGAGCGTAGTTTCTGTTTGTACAGATGTAAATAGTTCAATGGGAGGGCTAATAAATACGAAACTGGAAATTGGACGCCAGGCTTGGCTATGCTTTGTCTACATCTCATCATCGTCGTCACCAAACAGATCTTCTTCCGGGTAGTCCCCGACTTTGAGTTTGTTAGGACGCAGGAAAGCGCCGTACTTGTCTGGGCATTTGAAATAAGAAACCCCCTGTACGCTACAGAATGGCGGTCAGATACATTGCGCTCGTGACCGAAAGAGGGGCGTAAATTACTTACGTTCCATCATGCTTTCCCAATGGCTCATCGTACTGCACTCCGACCCAGTATCCAGGCTTGAACTGAACGGTCCCAACAAATCTCACGACTCCACGCTTCGCGAGGGCGGTGCCTTCAGGCTCAACTTCGCACCGATCCCCGACTTTGATCCCTTCTGCTTCGGTGGAAAAATCGTACTCCGAATCCGGTTCCGACACGGCTTTGTCAGAAAACCGGCCCATTTTGTTGCGTTTCTTGAAGGCACGAACAGAATCTAGTACGGACAGCTGGTGAGTCGCGAACAGTTCGTTCCCGACTGTGATCAAGCGCCGATGTACCTACCTGAGCGTTTGTCATATTCTTCTTGCGTTATCTCAAACTTTTCCACTTGTGAAACGTCATTGTACGCATTCTTGGTTCGCCGAGGGTTCAAATCTACCACCTACAGTGTTCAATCAACAGGTCAGAAACCCGTCAGACAATTTAACAAAATCATCTTGCAAGACCACGCACGCACACACCTCCACCCGCATGAAGTCCGCTACAGGGTAATAACCCAGCATTTTTTCATCATCGTCCAAGGTTCCCACAAGCTGGTCCTGTGCCGTGTACAGTGAGATCTTCATCGTCCCGACAGGTACACCCGTTATCGGCTCCAGACGGTCTTTGAACCGTTCGATGGTAAGCGATTTGTCGAATCGCCGCTCGGAAGCGGCGCCTTCGCTGCTCACGAAAAGAGTCACAATCGGGTTAGAGCCGGTATTCAAGAGCATGTTTCCGACTCTTGCGTATGTTGGGTTTGAGGGTTGGAATTGGAGAAGAAGTGCAGGAGGTGACGCGTGCCGTCAACGCAACGCCACGAACGCTCCCAAGATTTCGACAGTTTTGTCACAAATTCCCCAGAACGCAAAATGACAGGTAGGTAGTGAATGGAGTTTCGCTATCGAATACTTTGCTATATTCATTTTGTCCTTGTTTCATTGATTCAGACAAAGGCGACACAGTCACATTGACTATCGGCACCTCGACCGCCGAGATTTACTTGTTTGGAGCAACGCTGACGAGCTGGAAAACTGACGGCGTGGAAAGAATCTTCGTTAGGTGCGTTACAACCTATACGACCCGAAGGGTTCTTATGTAGGATAACAGGCTTACGTTTGGTCATTGCCGTTAGCGAAACTGCTCAATTGGACGGCAGCAAAGCCATTCGCGGAGGAATGTGAGTGCGCCAATTGTCCTTCGCCCGCATTGGCCACCAATGTCACTTATGCAGATGCATGCCACAGTCCGTTGGTCTTCCCTCATTTTGGCACAGTCGCGACTTCAAAGCTTCCTCAGCATGGGTTTGCCCGAAACTCAACGTATGTTGCAAAAGCCAGCCAAATCCCTGTTGGGGCAACAAAGGAAGCCTTGTAACTCACCGTCTGCTTGCTAGATGGGAGTGTGTTAAGAAGACCGAGTCAACCGCTGAATTTCGTGGGTTCTTTATAACTCCTCTGAAAAACTTTCTTGGTGTTCCACTTCACTCAATCTTCCACATCACAGATTTGAAACCCGACGGTGTTCCGACCAAGCTCCGCGAACTCTGGCCGCACGGTAAGCGGTGAGAGCATGTGATCGAAGAAGCGCGACAGTTTCTCATCTCCACGTCCACGCGCCCGCAGATTTCCACCTAATCTACACAGTCACTCTTGCCGCCAACACGCTCAAAACGTCCCTGACCATCAAAAACCCTTCTCAAGAGGCGTGGGACTTCACCACCCTGCTGCACACATACTTTGCCGTTAAAGACATCTCCCGCGTCAAAGTCGCTGGCTTGAAGGGATACGCGTTCCTTGACAAAGTTAATCCTCCCGAGGGCGATGCAAAACCCAAGGAGTCTCGCGAGCATGTCAACGTTGCGGGTGAGGTCGACCGCGTTTATGAGGCCGTGAGCAACAACAAGATCACGATTTTAGAGACGGGGAATGGTGATGTGGAAGTCCATAAGTCCCACTTCCCGGATGTTGGTAAGTAGCAAATGGCATATCTTGACGTCGCAATTCTATTGTACAATCGGCTGAGATATGTTGGTCCCCTTCATAAGTTGTTTGGAACCCTTGGACCGAGAAGGCGAAAGCTATGGCCGACTTTGGGGACGAAGATGTAAGTTTACAAGATGTTGACCTGCGGTTTCTCTTGCACAGTCTCGCCTCTGACATTGCATGCCGCCCTCTATAGTATCGCAAGATGATCTGCGTGGAGGTCGGATCCGTGACCGACTTAATCTCGCTGGCCCCTGGCAAAACGTGGGAAGGATCTCAAACTCTCGTAGCTGCCAGATTGTAACTGGAAGGTGATCTTGTCCCTAAATAGTTTTTCAGCCTGCATAGGATTACTTAACAAATAAATATGATTCGATATCCTTCTTGACTCTCGTCGTGTCTAGTAGGAAGCGTTGCTACTTGCTGGTCTACGGTATCTAAGTACATGCGAGCCTGATTCAAAATTGTATGTACATCACCCGCTCCATGTCATATGAAGCCGAGGCGCGTCCCCACTCTACTCCTGCGATTCGCCACCAGCAGCAGTTACGAACCGCTCAACCCACTCCCCAATTTGTTCCACATTCTCCTCCATCTGCTGCACCGACTCGCTTGTAAACTCCATTATGATCTCGGGCTTGTAGGACGCATGTGCTTCCTCCAAAACAACCTGCATGATCTCGCATTCAATATTCTCTTGGATCTTCTTTATCGAGTAGTTTCTGTAAAACAAACTTTGTTGAGAAACATACGGTGTACGAGTGCTGCGTGTGTCGGTCTGAGGGCTTACCGTTTCTCCAAGCGAGGGTACAATATCTGGTTTTCGGCCCGTAGTACGACAACCAGATCGAACCACCGTTCTGGAAAAAAGTCGCATCCATGATGATCTATTATCTTTCCTCCTTTTTGCATTTCGGGTTCCAGTTCGTCCACCACCTTTTGCGCCATCCACAGAGCATCAGTGAACAGTTTCGCCTTTGATTGAGTCCAGGCCCGCTGGACATCTGTCCGTACCTTGTCCTCATCCAAAAGCCACGACTGGAACTCCTCATCAAAACCCGAGTGCAGGTGTCGTTGCTTAACCCATTGTCCGACTTCAATGTGGTCCAACCCCGTCGCTATCGCCAACAGCTCGGCTGTGGTCGTCTTGCCAGTCCCAGGAGTTCCCGTTATAAGGATGTTGGGCCGTGTGCGGGCGGCCATGGGCGGTGGGGCCTCGTTGTCGGAGTCTGAGCCGTAGTCCATGATTGTCAAACTACAGTTGACTTGGGGTCCAACGGGGGCAAAAAGAAGGACAGTAGGGGAACTGTCAATAACTTTGTTGTTGTCATGGCATGCGCTAATGGAGTGCTGCGGCAGAGGAGTGGCTTTTGGAACCGGCGCTGCCCGACCCCACATTCCATATCACTCACTACACGCGCCCCAACCAGCCTCCTACAACACATCCCCCTCGTAATTCCATCTCTCGAAATGTTCCGTCGTGCCCTCACTTCCACGTCCATTCTCTCTCGGGCCGTCGCGCCTGCCCGGTCCGTGCAGAGGACCGCGGGTATTCTGTCTCTGCGCGGATATGCCAGTAAGTGTACTTGCGAATTCATGGGTAGTGGGAGGTGGCAGGCATCAAATACCACCGGCGGACAAAACGAAAAAAAGGAAAGCACACTTGAATAATTACCTTACCCTTCTTTAACCATTTTGTCAGCACGAAAATACACGCCCGAGCACGAATGGGTATCCGTGGATGGTCAGGGTGTCGGAACGATTGGCATAACGGACTATGCAGCCAAAGCGCTCGGCGATGTGGTGTTTGTCGAGATTCCGACAGTCGGCACTGCCATCGAGGCCAAAGAGCAAATCAGCGCTGTCGAGTCCGTCAAGGCTGCGAGCGACGTCTACGCGCCCATCTCTGGGGAAGTGGTTGAGGTCAACGATGCTCTGGGCAACGAGCCAAGCTTGATCAACTCCAGCCCCTTTGACAAAGGTGTGATTGATTGATCTGGAATGAGTTTGATGGACAATGAGCATCAATTGATTTGGACCTTGTGCGGTTAGGATGGATTGCCAAAATCAAGATCTCCGACAAGGGTCAGCTGAACGCTTTGATGGACGAGGCTGCGTACGCTGACCACATCAAGGAATAGAAGACCGGGGGCCCGTGTGCGGAATGAGATTTGCTTCTGATGCCATTGGATTCTCAGCATCAATGAAATATATGTGTTACCATTCGGCGATTGCTTCCCAAATGTTGCACTCGAACGAAGCATTGGAAACTTAGCAATAGTTTTGAGGGGATCAAAGACCGTTTACACCGAGGTTGACGAAAGAAGATACAAAGATGTATTGATTGTAAAATCACATAGAAGGCCGCTGCTTGAAGGACGCAGCAGGACGTGTAGATGGGAGAGCGAGCGGTGAATCAAATCATGATCGCTTGAATGTTTTTCCACTGGCAGGACGACCGAACCAACGTTAGTTCATGCACAAATCCGAGACAGAAGGGCGTAATGGCCAAAACCGTCAATGAGACAAACCTGGCCGTCTTCTTCTCTTTCTGAGCATCAGGGTTCTCCGGCTTGGCCCGATTGAGAACCTTCAAGAAAGAGTCGACCCGAACTCTCAGACGCGAGTGCATGTACGCTTTTGATGCCTTGATGTGGTAGTGGAGGTAGTCGCGGAAGAGTTGAATGCGGGAAATGCAACCCTCAGCGGCGGGGCCGGTGAAATGGCGCGGGAAAAGGACAAAGGTCACATAGCCAATGTTCTCGGATTCATGTACTCCTGGGATACCCCGCAGTTCCATCGGCGGCTCACGCGCGCTGTACAGCACCTGCGGCGCGTTTTGGGTTGCAGGACTTCGGCGGGCGTCAACAAATTCCTTTGAAATTTTAATGAGGACGGTATCTCGGTGAGTTGTCAACTCATTTGGACATTGCACCGGCATAGCAGTGATCATAGCAACTCGCGCATCACCTGCAAGAAGACCTTTCCGAAGATCCGATCCGTCTCCTCGGAAAACACGGTCGAAAAGATGACCGTGACACGATCATGCTGGGCTTTGATATAGAAAGCCTCGTCGGGGCGGTATTGAATGGTCATCAGCTCCGATTCGTTGCCTTCAAGTTGCGACTTGAACGCCCTCTCGAACGGCGCCGCCAACGCGTTTCGCTTCAGGTACGATATTTTGCGAATGAGGGATTCTAAATTTCGATGCGCACCCGAGATCAGTGCCAGTTCTGCAGAGAGATGGTATCCCTCCTTGTGTGAGCAGATGGGCGCCGCTACGAACCCTTGTCTTCAGGCAAATTTTCCAAATCAATTCGCAATGTCACGTCAAACCCATCCTCGGGCGAACTCTCCACCAAGTCTCCATACTCGCGCTTCAGAACATTTTCGGCACCGTACTCCCTCAGCTGCGAGTAGCATGCGATCGACATGCTGACGTGCAGAACCGTCTTGGATTCGGGCGTGGAGAGTTTGTACGACACACCGTCGAAATCAGCGACTTTCATCACGAGCTTTTCGGCGCTCCTGCATGCAAGGAAATAGAATAATTCAGTCAGATAACATGCACTACAGATGCAGGGCGCATAGTGCTGTGTGAAGGCTGTTGTATGTACCCATTGAACCGTTCCCGTAGTGTCTCATCCAAGATGCGGTTGGCGGGGTGCAGGTCGATCAACATGGCGGGCAAATATCGTATATGGGTGTCTGTCTACTGTCCTCTCCGATGGGTTGCTTTACTGTTGGGTTTTCCGAGGCTCTGTGGGAATGTGCTCTGGCTTATGGAGGGCGACTGTAACCTGTTGTTTTTGAATTGTGTGAACTGTGAAAACGGTCTTCCTCGGCGTGGCGGTGAAGCAACGCGTGACATGACAAGCTCTCACAAACGGCGACATCCTTATGCGTGGACTTCCAACATTGCCAATATGAAGCAATGTTTTCGTGAGTCAAAACAACCCGGGACCGTCTCATGGAATTCAGTACCCTATCGGATTTTTTATGTATCTCAAAGAGTATTTAGGCTTTCTATCCGCCTTTTCAGACACAATTCGGTTTATTCTTGGATCGGCAGAAATTTGATATATGGCATATGACGAGCATAAGTTACTCTGGTATCATAGTTCCCTTGCTCTGTGACAAATCTTCCTAACTATCATGTTAGAGACATGTAATCAAATGCTCTAGTGTAGATTCTGCTTCCGTCTCTGATGAATGTAGAGGGAGGCAACAGACACGCGCAGACTTCCATGTCTGCCGGTCCGTCCTTCTTCACCAAGGCCAAGAATCATGGATCATTCCAGGATCGTCACAAAACAATGCTTGTAGATATTGCAGCGGACATTGTCTGGTATCGATCCTTCGGACGTCTTTGGCACTATAACACGGCTTTCGCACACCACAGTGAGTTCACGGCGTTCGGTATCACATCATGCCATCCAGATCGGTTAAAGCCGAGGTGAATCACGACTATCGGCCCCAAGTTGAAGGAGTTGCGCTTGTGACTAGGCCATGCTTTCCGCTGGCGCCCATCCAAATCCTGCTAAAACTCGGAAGAACTGTTGTTACGATGCGGCTCCCTTCACATGAGCACCATCGTGTTCTTTATCCTCGGTCTGCTCCACAATCGCCGCTCTATCAACAAACAACCGTGGCGATTCTCCATCAAGTTGAGCAGGTATTCGCCTGGTTGTTCCACAGTCGCTACACGTCGTCTTCACGACCGGCCGACGTTCTTCAACTGCAAGCAAGAGACCCCCGATTACTCTCAGCCTTTAGAGTTTTAATGCATGAAAACTGATCTTAGCATACCGGAAACCTTGACCGATGCGGACACGCCCGGCACGAGCAATCCGCCACAATACTTGCATATCGTCCGCTTCACTTGCGGGTGCGACCGCAATACCAGTTTACGCTCGACTGACCGCCGAGTGTGCAGATAGAACCGTCCCAGATTCCTCATCGTCGCTGCGCAGTGGTCGTTATTGATCCCCACAGACTTTGTGTTTGTAGAACCGGAGGTTGGTGCTGTTGTCGCAGTCGTTGTCGGCGTGCTGGACATGAGCACTGCAGCCTGGTGAAGAAAGTTCAACCGTTGGAAAGCATCCCTGTTCTCGATTCTGTTGATGGCGGATTTGTGTCCGCCTTTCTTGCCGCCGTGCTGTCGTTTGTCTTTTTTTGCCATCCTCTTTCTCTTTCAAAAAGAAATGAGAAAATGACGTTTTCGCGAACACCCTAAAATCAGTTCCCCATTTCGCAATTACACCACCAGCCATAACAATCTAACATTTTACAACACACGATCGCCAACCCCCCAACTACCCAATGGCAGACGCTGCAGCACGGCGAGAAGCCCGCCGGGCCAAGATCTTAGCCTCAGGACAAGACCGTCTGAACAAATTGACCAGCACGTTTACCGGAAAACCCGTGGAAACGACATTACCTGCGCCGCAATCACACCATGAACACCAACCAACACCGACTTTGACCGCTGATGACAGCGCACAAGGTAAGGGTGTATGGTTCTGTGGATGTGCGATACACAGTCTTATCACCTTGCATTGTCGTAGCTGCGTCGACGCATGTACCCCCAACCGCAACACCACCGCCAACCCTCAATCCCCAGGTGCGACAGCGAGTTGGAGACCATATTCGTGCAGCTCCCCAATCACCCAGTGTCGCACGCACACCGATGCGAGGGCATTCTACCGTCTCCGAATATATGAACGACAGCATGTTCGATCCGAGCTCCACCGCGACCTCGAACGAAGCTGATCTCTTCGGAGGGCTTGGCGGAAGTGGGGGAGGAATGTTTGAAGCCCAGCAGGAACTCTCTGCGCTTCAGAAAAAGCTGAAGATGGCGTTTCAGCAACCAGAATTTCTGCAATCACAGCAACAAGAAGAACAACAGGAACCACTACCACAGCAGCGATGGACGGTGCTTGGCCTGGTCCGCGCACTGACGATGTGTGCACTTGCGTTGTTTACCCTATATGGACTCGCGGATGCCGCCAACGACGTGGTGGATTTTGAAGATGATGATATTGACTGGATGGACGCACCGGAATGGAAAATGACGGCCAGGCGCGTAGGGTCCCTGGCGACAACACCCATCGCCGAAGGTGGCGGACAACTACTGCAGCTGGGAGAGAATATGTATGCCTCGGCATGGATGCTGTTTGTGACGGTGGAGTTGGTCTTGCAGACAGTTGGATTCGCTATGCGTGCGGTAAAGAACCAGAACCGGTGCCAAACTATGGAATCGTTCCCATTCTCATCACGTCTTTTCTTTGCCAATCGCCATCTTTGTGTTTTAGATTCGTCCAACTCCAAGACCAGCCTCACAAGGCCGCGAACTGCTGGAAATGGCCCAACAGCTCGTCTCCAACCCCAAACTCGACTTTCTCATTCGCTCCATCAACGACTACAGCTCCATATGGCAGTCGTTTGTGCAAGATATGTTCACCTTTGTGTTTGTCCTCGGTGCTGGGGTTGCGGTCGCGCTTTTGATTTCAAAGTAGAGAACAACCATTTCCAACCATCACGCATTTGAAAACTAGTGTCAATGATGACACCCATTCGAAACATCACAACAGAGGATTGCATTTGTTTTGGGATGTATATTTGTATTATGTCATCCTTGAAGGAATCGACTCATTCAAATAGTAGTTGATTGATTGACGGTTTTTCACCGCTAATGGTTTCGTCATACAGCGGTCTTGTCTAGGGGGCCGAGAACGGAGTGTTCGTTCCAATCAATGTGCAGATAGCCGCAATAAGGTGTGATGTATATTGTGACGTTTAGCGTAGGGACAGACGTCATATGCGGAGAAATGGAATAATACACTCAAAAAGATGTTCAGTTACTTTTCGAAGTAAATTCAGTAAACAAATTCTTGAAACGCATGGCCAAGGTAACGGATCAGTGTCCTTTCGCCCGAAGCAATCATCAGCAGAAGTTCTGCACCACGCGCCTGAGCCCCATGCAGCGCGGTGTGTTCCTGCACCAGAAAATGTGATATTAAATACAGAAGCGGAGAGAGAAACAGAGAGAATAATAAAATATTGCAAATCATGACAAAATTCGTGGTTTGTTCTGGTGGAAAAGGTGGTTATTTCAATTGAAGGCAAACACTTCAAGCACGTGGCACTCGTAATTCGTTTGCTTCGTCCCTGTCAAATTCCCGTTCTCAAAGGTTTGACAGGGGCTGGAATATCCGCCCGTGAGCATGTGATTGATGAAGAGACCCGTGCCCGCCCTTAGGGAAGACAGAACGCAAAAAAAAGAACAAAGAGTCGAGTGAGTGAGAGACGTGAGATATATATCCGCACACAGCCCCCCACATTAGGGGCGTTCTGACAGCATAGGAGAAAGAGAAGACGTACCCTCCACCGCCAATATATATGGACTTGTCGGTTGCGATCATGATGAACATGGACGCGCGATCTCGAATGTATTCTATGGAGGGGCCTTTGTACGTCGAGCACGGGTCGTTGGGTGCGTTGTAGGCTTCAGCGGGAAGACCGCGGCCTATCCAAGGGTATAATTTTGCAGATGGCTCCAGTGTAAATAAGAATGTTTCACCTGGTAAGAGATTGGATTGGATTGAGTGGCTCAGTTAGAATGTGTGATGCGAGGGTACTTCTATAAATCTGTTCGAGTCACTCACCATTCCCATACCACTCCCCCTTTTTCTCATCCGGGGCTGGCCATGGATGACTGAGATACGCTCCAAACACCGCTCCCTCCGTCGTGCTCATGACTAATATGAGTGGGAACCGGTCCTCGCTTCTATTAAACAGATTGGTGATATGTGATCCGTGTTCTTTTGTCGTGAACAAGAGCTCTAGGCCTTCTACACGTTTCGCAGGTGGTATCCAACTCCACAGGGCAATCCAGTGCTCATCGCTTAGCACGCTGCTGAGCGTTTCCTCGTCTTTGCCACGGGCCATGATTTTGGGCATTCCGCGCTGATATCTGTAATGCGCTTCGTGGATGTCGTCGCTGGTGCTGATGCCGGCAAGGGTTTTGTGGTGGTCTTGAAGTTTGCGGATGTCGGCGCGGTTGACGCTGACACCGTCGGCTGCTTTGCAGAGTGGCGCGATGGGGTTGAAGGCCGGGCTGTCGGGATTCACGAGTGCTCTGACGCCCGCAAGATCCGTTTGCTGCATCAGCTGTTCGCGTTGCGCTAGCAGCATTCCAATGCCGAATCGAAACAAGGCTTTGTAGCCCTCGATAAGGAAACAGTCCAGAAGGCGCCATAGTGCCGGTTGGGGAAGCACATCGATGAAGAGGTTGGTCAGCCACGGAGCCCATACTGGATCGGGGGAGGTGTCGTGCAGTTCGGTGAGCTTGAAATGCAGTTTTTTATTGGATTGATGCAGCATGTTTCCAAACGCGCGCAACATGAATTTGGTCCCCTTGCGATACGTTGGGAAGAACGCCCACTCATCTGACCCCTTTCCTCCCGCAGCAGCGGTGCTCGTGCTATTGAGTCCTTTTTCCCGCGACATGCTGCGTTTGACGATGGCGACCGTCGCGCCCAGCAGCTCATCTTCGGTGCGCATGTGGTGGGCAAGCAACGCGACGCAGGCGGGCACGAACGGGCAAAACTCAAGATTGGGAAAGTCGTGGGAGATGATACATAGCACGTGGTTGACAATAGCCGTGCCCTTGGCGTTCAAGGCTAAACTCGAGCGGTGAGAGCGCCCGCCAAATGCGGGAGCTAATGGGTCGGCTGGGATCACCGCACCGTGAGTCCGAGATAACGCCACTTCGTAGTTCTTCTCGTATTCTGCACAATATATCACGGAAAGCCGACGATGAGTCAACACCCCGACTTCGCATCTATATCGGACGTTCCTTTCTTACCAGCCAGCGCCTCTAGTTTCAGCAACCTTCCGTACATCTCCCCTATAACAGCAAAGCGCGCTTAGAATCAGTACATGGCGCCAGCAAACGTGGCTTGAGAATTCTCGAAACAACGACTTTAAAGACCAACCTCGCATTGCGTCCGGAATGCCCGTCCGAACCATCTTCCGCAACTTTGTCTTTTCCAAATCCGATGATGCAAAGAACCGATCCAATTTGGTCTTGTTGCCCTCCTTCCATTGTACTTCTGTGCCCTGCAAAAAAAATCACCCGGGCCGAAATGAGCAAATTGGAATGGCGCGCCCAGACATGCTATCCGTTGGGAACAACGTTCAGCACCTGTAACTCACCGGTGCTGGTATATCTGGGTGGTATTTTGAAAGGGTGACCCACTCTTCGTTCGGCATTGTGAAGTATATACGCTGAGACGGGAAACTGACGGCGACTCGCGGGTAGGAGGGAAATGAAAGCGGAGTTCACTACGACAAGCGCGTCTCTGTTGATTGTGGCGTTTTCGGTTCCTTCCGAGCAAACTCTGTTACTTTTGTAAGCTGCTTAACAAGGAACCCAACTGTTAACCAAATGAGCGTTTTGTGGAAAGATAGAATAGAACGATCACAATTTGAAAAAAACGTCGCTTCTTATTTTTGTATTCCGGGTCGAGTACGAATGCCTTGTAAACTCTACCCAGAAGGTATACTATGTTTTCGTGATCAAACCTCATCATGATATGCATACTTTCGGGGCCAGAAATCGTCAACGTGGTATTGAATAAGTGAGCAGATGGCTTGGCTTGCTTCATCTTGGCCCCTTGTAGCCGTGCTTGTTGAGGGTTTGACAGACGCGGTCCATTGTTGGGACGGCTACCATGTTGCGCATCCAGTCACATGTTTCTCCAATGCCGTCTACGTGCGATCGGGCAAGAGATGCCCTGTAACAGCAGGAGCAGCGACTTCTTCCTGCTGTATTATCCCGTTCGGTAGGATGGAACGACAAGGGTCAATGTGCCTCTTGCATCAACGGTTGAGTGACATGACATCAGAGGCGGGGACTTGGCAACCAGCATACACATTATTGTTCCAACGCACACACATCCACATTACACATTCATTCAGTATTACTTTAGCAACACACATCTGCTGCCAAGGCCAAGAGAGAACCAAACGTACAATACTTGTCGACTGTGGAACAGATAGTGCTATTTATGGCATAGTCCATGGCACATGACTTCATTTGAGGAAACGCGCGGAGAGTGGCGGAGCAGAGGCTTAGCTGGGCGATGGTGTCGGTCGTGTTCGTTCCGTCTCTCAAAAGATAACACTCTCTCCTGCCCCACCACCACCAAGCCAACGGAGGAGTTTGAAAGGGCCAAGGCACACGGCATTCAGGGAGCGAACGACGATGCACTGATGATGCTGTTCATAACCAGCGCAGAGTAGCCCATACGTCTGTGTAGGAGATCTTGTATAAAAGCAAGTCGGATGTCCCTTGTCCATACCTTCCAGAAAACAGCGCTCCTGTCAACCACATCCCCCACGCACTTGTTGAACACAATCACTGTTTTCTTCCCTGTCCACTCGTGTCTCTCGTCCAAGCTATCACCTTTTTCCCCATTGTCACATTCATTGAACTCGGCCACCCTTCGGATATATCAAAATGGAAACCGCTAGTGGGAATACCATTGCAACAATGTCCCGCTCCCAGAGCCAAAACACCGTCGTCCTCGACCAGATCAAACCTCCAATCCCCGCAACGCCGCCCTCACCCTCCCCATCACCAACAATGCCCGACCCTCCCGCTCGTTCGGCTCAAAACAAGAGACAATCTGGCATTATGGGCCTCATCAATCTCCTCTGCAGCCTCATCGCCCCGTTGGTTCTCTACTACACGCTGGTCAACCATCTCTCGCTGGTCGTGACCGTCATTATCTCGTCCGCCCCACCCATCGCTTTCATCATCTTTAATTTTGTCTGGAATCGCAAAGTCGAAGTTCTCGGACTCATCATCGTCATTAGTTTTGTCGGCACCCTCACGGTATCCTACCTGACCGACAATGTACGCATCATGCTGGTCAAAGACACGATCATCACGCTGCTTATTGGCTGCATGTGGTTATGTACCCTGTTGCCGATCAAACGAAACGGGGAACCCATCCGACCGCTCGTGTACGGAATGGTCGAGAAAAGCAATCCAGAGCTTTACGACCACCTGTGGCGCACCGTGCCGCGGTTCAGGATGTGGCTCAGAGCCATCACCTGGCTGTGGGGTCTGGGCCTGGTGATTGAGTTTGTGGCCGAAGTCATTGTGGTGGCGGTCACGGATGAAGCGAGAAGAGCCGCGGATATCACTCAAGTCATGGGTCCCTGTATGTTGGGCTTTCTGGCGTTTTGTAATGCGGTGATTGTGGGAAGAATGCAACACGAGAAGAAGGTGCATATGGCTCGGACTGCGAATGCAAACAGAACCAGTACTTCGGCGACGGCTGGGAGCGTGGATAACAGTATGGCATGACATTTTTCTTCAATATTTCGTAAATAGCTTTCCCAAACATGTTTTTGGTTTTTCTTTAAAAGATTTCTTCTTGTACTCCCGACTGATGTCAATGTCTCAATCTTGTAAACGGTAAAGGTGCCTTTCCCCCTCTTGTAATCATGTCTGTGGATTAGGCTCATAGAAACCCATAGCTCGGAGCTAAGGCTCCGAGGGCGTGTTCATTCGTTTCTATGACGTGATCAGTAAACGACTTCCCAACGCTGTGCCTACACCACAAATACAGCAACCATTCCCAACCCTCAACTGACAAGACTACAAGCAGAATGTGTGGCCGCACAGCCCTAGCCCTGGTTGGTAAACAGGCTGACTGTCTCTTGTGTAGACCCTGCAACGGAAAACTGACGGGTCTCAACCTGTCTCACACAGGACCCGTCTGAAATCCAAGTCCGGATTGGCGCCTCCCAGTGGATCGATGGGTCCGCCTACCGTCCGTCCCATAATGTTGCCCCCACACGGTACCAGCCGGTCATCCGCCGAGACCGGAACACCAACAACGGCGAACCCTTTCTGCATTCCATGGTAAGCCCAAAAATAAGCCATTTATTGTTTTCTCATACAGACAAAGAGTATGCGATGTAACCCACCTCTTTTCTTGGATTCTAGAGATGGGGTGTGATTCCTTCCTGGACGAAAGAGAGCCCTACCTATAAATCCGCTCTGCAAACCATCAACGCGCGCGACGAGCGCATCCGCGAAGGCAAATCCATGTGGGCCGGACTCAAACACACGAAACGATGTGTGGTGATCGCGGAAGGGTTCTTTGAGTGGTTGAAGAAGGGGAAGGAACGACATCCGTATTATATTCGACATGAAGATGAACGGCTGATTATGTTTGCGGGCTTGTGGGATCGGGCGGTTGTGGATGGTGAGTGCAGTGGTGGGAAAGGTTGAAGACGCAAAGCATGTGTCCAAAAACAAAGAGACTGATGTGCATCTGCTGGTCCTAGAGAAGGAAATATTCAGCTATACGATCGTCACGACCGAATCTAGCAAAGCTCTGTCGTGGCTGCATGACCGAATGCCCGTAGTCCTCAACACGATGCAAGATGTCGAAACTTGGCTTGATCCGGACAAAAAGTTTACAGAGGAGGTGTCGACACTGATGCGCCCGACCGAAAGTGGGCTGAAATGGTAAGAAAAGGAAGCGTATCATACAAATATATGTACCAATGTACTGAAGGCTTCCAATTTTTTTTGTGAAGGCACCCTGTATCTACGTTCGTCAGCAAAGTAGGTAATGATTCCTCGCAGTGTGTTGAACCCGTGACTCTACCGACGGATACGGGGAAGGGAACGCTGTTTGCGTACTTTTCAAAGCCCGGAGCGAAATTACCCCCGACATCCCCCAATCCCACTAAGCCTTCATCACCCACCACCCCGCACCGGCAAGGATCCAAGCCCACCAATCCGACGCAATCAACATCATCACCACAAAAGACAAAGCCAGAGGTTTTCTCAAAGCAGGATAAAGCAGACAAGGAGATGCGTGATGAACGTCACAACGACCATTTTGAGCAGGACCTCAAACTTGCATTGCAGAAAAGTAGAGACGATCAAATGTTCTTGACCGCCGTGCCTATCACCACTACTTCGCCACCGAAGCGCAAGCGCGACGAGACATCCGCGGCAGCAGATACGGGACGTCATGTCAAGACGGCCAAAGTGGCTCATGGTGCAGAGGATGTAAATAAGGAGGTGGAGGAGAAGCTGAAACGGGAGCAGGCGCCGAGCATTGTGAATTCCGCGTGACGATATATATATATAAACACGGGAGTAGCTCTGCTGGCCACTTTATGCCATACGCAGATTTACAGGAAGATGATAGGAAGATATCGAAGCTTTTGGCTCAGAAATATACATGTCATGATTCAGAAAATGTGACAGGAAGGTGACCACCGGTGGTATGACACACTCGGACTGTACAGACGATGTACATACGCATAGGATTTACACACGCATATGTACACATGCATATCTCCATCATTCTCTCACCCAGGGACGTGAAACATGCTCGTCGCATACCCCAACGCGCCCAAAATCCCCTGCACCAATTCCCCAAGGGGTTCTCCGCGGGGAGTCATCCCGTCCAACCCGAATCCGGAAGTCCCAAAAGGCCGCATCAAGAATTGTTTCGTCCCTCTATATGTATTGCTATCCAGATGGCTAAAGGTTGATCCAGCGCTGTATTCCGGTGGCGTATAGAGGATCGCGTAGTGCAGTGCCAGCGGCGACGTGGTGCGATGGTATGGTGGCGGGAGAAGCTTGGGGAAGTAGGTCGCGACGGCGCCGGGGTTGATTGCGGCGTGGGTGTAGAGGTACAGCGCAGTGGTGTATGCGGGTGTGTTCTTGAATGCTGCGGTCCAGGTATTGAACGGGAAGATGAGTGAACCATTAAAGATTCCGTTGGCAATGTCGGCGGAGGTTGTTAGGATTTGTTGTTGATACTGGCGCATCCATGTGCGGGTGGGGACGTGCGCCATCCATTTGTTGAACAGCCAGGGTTTGGTCAACCCAACAATGGTTCCATCGGTGAGGACCAGCGGTGCTGCGGGGAGGATGGATGTGTTATCGAGCCAGGGATACCACGACGAAATAAATCCGAGGCCGTGGAGGAGCTCGTGCAGTACAATCTGCTCAAAGTCGTAAACGACAGCGCGGAGTTTGAGGGGCGGGTTGGGTTTCGCTGACCACTGTAGGTGCCATTGGTGGTTTGCATCCCAGTCGGAATCGTCCGAGTCGGAAGTCGCAAAGTACCACAGTGGTTCGGAGTTGAACGATGCGGCAATGTCGTAGTCTTGGTACTGCATGGCGTGGGGCGCGTACTGGCGGGCGAGGGCAGAAGGGTACAAGTACGAGTGGTCAGTCCCGAGCATCTCAGCGGTGGTTTCGTTCCACTCGTGCCACGCCGCGGGTCCCGCCGACCCCAACACGCCCTGCTCCGCGCGGCATTTCTCTCTCGCAGTGGACAGACTAGAGGTTTGCTGCTCGCAGAATGAGGCGAACGAGGCTTTGACGTGGATCGAGTGGCGGAGGTGAACAATGTTGGCGATGCGGGTGATGGCGCGGAGGAACGACGCGTGGGCTTTCGTGCATGTTGATGCGGTCGAGGGCGGGAGGTAGCTGGCAAAGGGGAGCGGCGACGTGAGAACGGTGGTGGTGTCGTCGGTGGGGTCCGTGCAGGTAAACTCGAGGGTGATGGTGCTGTTAGACGAGGAAGAGGACGAAGACTCCCTTTTCTTGTAGGTTGGTGCGTCTGAGGAGCGGGGTGAGTAGCGCGGGAGACCCGGTTGTCGGAGCGATCCCCAGTCGAGGTCGTAATGTGAGACCAGCGATGATGAAGATGAGGGATGAATGAGGGGAGAGAGAAGGAGGAGGAGTGGAAATACCGCGAAAGTGGTTTGGAAAACCATTGTGCAGGGAGTTTGCAGAAAAAGTTGTTATAGGAAGGTGTATTGAATAGCAGAAACAAGACGATTCTATCACACGTTGCGTAACCTCTTTCTTATTTCTGTCCGACTTATGCTTATGTATACACGGAAAGTCCTTCTTGGTTGAATTTTTTCCACAGGCATGAATTCGCGCGCCCGTTTTTCCCTCTCTCTCTCTCTCTGTAAGTAAATCTTTGCTGTCTTGGCCGCATATTGTGCCATATCGCTACACATCATCTGTAAAACTCTGGGATTCTGTCTGATACTGGGCTGCGTCTCCCTTAATCTGAGGGCCTAATGAAGGGAGCGGAGTTGGGCTCTTTTCCGCGTTTCTCCTGGCTGACGTAAGCGAGCGACGTGACTGTACTATGACTGTGCCTCTCGCTGACGCGCTTGCCAGTTGGAATAACTGAGACTAGGATCCCCGCCAATCCACATTCCATCCACTGAGGCCTAAAGCGGACACCTGATGAGGCGCGGGGGAGGAGAAGCGTCTTTTTTTCTTTCAGTCTCGCAAGAAGAAAGAAGAAAACGATGGATGGCTGGGCCTCCCTCCCTGCGCGCAACTATTGTAATCCACGCGTGTGTCGCCTCTCTAGTCTTATTCCATTAATATGGCTTCAGCTGCTGTGCGCCTGTCTATGCGTTACAAAAGCGCTCTTTTCAACGCTCCCTCCTTTCGCTTTTTTTTTCTTTTCTTTCCACTCCTTTGTTGGATTTCGCCATTGTTTTTTATTTTCTTTTCCAGTATTCTCAGTAGTATTCCTACATACATACTGTCCATCCTCCTACCTTCCCGTCCTTTACTCTCTTTATTTTATTGCAACACTCACTTATGCTCACCATGGATAATCAGACTGCGGATGTCGACGCCGTCCAGCAACGCTTTGCTCAACTCGGCGTGAACGGATCGGCTAACCTTACCTCCACCACAACCAACGATCATGCCAGCAACCCTACCCCGGCCGCTGCACCTGCTCAACCCGCCCGACAGCGATCTGCTTGTAAGTTTCAGTACCCAGTGTGAGATGGAAGGGAAAGAAGTGGATCGTGTTTAGTTGCATTGGTGGCGTTTTTTCCTGCTGAAAATAGGTTAATATCTGGATTCTCACCCTTCTTTTGTTTTCTCCCCCCAGACGTTCCCCCTCACCTCCGCAATCTTCCTCCCAGCCAGCAGGCGCAACCTGCACCTGCCGCTCCCTCTTTCGTCGGTTGTCCTCGTGGCGGCCCCGTTGCATGGGGTGGCTCGCGAGATGTTCAGCCCGCTGCTGCCCCGCGGCCCGATGGCGGCCGTGCCGGTGGCAGCTGGGGTGGTCCTTCCGGTGGAGACCAGCACGCTGGCGGTTACCAGCAGCGCGGCCCGCGCGGTCCTCCTTCTCACGCCAAGGATCCCAACGACGAGTTTGCTCACCGTCCCGATGTCAAGGGCCGTGATCCCCGCATGGAACAGCAGCTCTACGGCGCCCAGCACAACAGCGGAATTAACTTTGAGAAATACGACGACATTCCCGTCGAAGCTTCCGGTCACGATGCCCCGGAACCCATCGTTGATTTTGCCAACTCACTGCTCGATGAGCTGGCCAAATCCAACGTCAAGCTCGCTGGTTACCATCACCCCACCCCCGTTCAGAAACACTCTGTCGCCATTGTCACCTCTGGTCGCGATCTGATGGCTTGTGCCCAGACAGGTTCCGGAAAGACTGCCGCTTTCCTCCTCCCCATTCTCTCCCAAAACTTTAAGGATGGCGTTCCCGACCGCCCGCCAACAGGTGGCCAGAACTACGGACGTAGACCTAAAGTCTCGCCGTCCTCCCTGGTCCTGGCTCCCACCCGTGAACTGGCCATGCAAATTTACGAAGAGGCCCGCAAGTTTGCCTACCGATCGTGGGTCCGACCGTGCGTGTGCTACGGTGGTCAGCCTATGGTTGACCAGATCCGGGATTTGGAACGTGGTTGCGAGCTGCTCGTCGCCACCCCCGGCCGATTGGTTGACCTGATTGAGCGCGGCAGAATCTCGCTCGCCAACGTCAAGTACCTGGTCCTTGATGAGGCCGATCGTATGTTGGACATGGGTTTCGAGCCTCAAATCCGCCGAATCGTCGAGAAGGAGGACATGCCCGTGTCTCAGGCTCGTCAAACCCTCATGTTCTCCGCGACCTTCCCCCGCAACATTCAGATGCTCGCTCGTGATTTCCTGAACGACTACATCTACCTGACTGTCGGTCGGGTCGGTTCCACTTCTGAAAACATTACTCAGCGCGTCGAATATGTTGAGGAAGACGACAAGCGATCTGTCCTGTTGGACTTGCTATACTCTGACTCAACCAACAGCGGCAAGGCGAACCTCACCCTTGTCTTTGTTGAGACGAAGCGAAACGCCGACATGCTGTGCAACTTCTTGCAGAGCAACAACTTCCCCGCCACATCTATCCACGGAGACCGAACACAACGGGAGCGCGAGCAGGCGCTGCTGTCCTTCCGATCCGCGAGAACTCCTGTTTTGGTCGCCACCGCCGTCGCGGCCCGTGGTCTTGACATCCCCAACGTTGGTCACGTCATCAACTTTGATCTTCCTTCCGACATTGACGACTACGTCCACCGTATCGGTCGTACCGGTCGTGCCGGAAACACTGGAAAGGCCACTGCTTTCTTCAACCTGCACCGTGACAAGGGTGTCGTCAAGGAACTCCTCGAAATCCTCCAAGAAGCCCACCAGGAAGTTCCCGAGTGGTTGGACGCTTGCCGCAAGGAAGCCGAGCGCGAAATGTCATTCCGAGGCTATGGCGGCGCGCGTCGCGGTCGCGGAGGCAGCTCCCGCGGCGGATCCGGCGGCTCTCGATTTGGTGGAAACGTCGATTTCCGAAAGTCCGAAGGAGGCTTTGGACCTCGTGGCGGCTTCGACAACAAACCTCAGGGTGGCGGCTACGGAGGGGGCTACGGTGGTGGTGGCTACGGTGGTGGCTACGGTGGTGGTCAGGCCAGCCAAAGCACCTCCAGCAGCAACAACAACTGGTTCTAAGCAACCGAACCACGCAACAACAACAATTTATGTCGGAAAACATCTCGAACCTGGACCTGGGACGAGGGACATCTTATCGAACGTTTCTCTGGAACGGTTCGGGCAACATTTCCCCCGTAAAAAGGAGCAAGCGAAGCGGGACAACATCGAAACACCTCGCAGCTTTCGACAAAATGCCGTACTCGGGCTCCTCCTCCTGCTGTTGGATTATTCTTTTTTTTACTGTGTGCCGGGTTTTGCGGATGTGTCATGGGGATACATGTATACAACTTGACCAAGGAAACGGGTGGTTGCCTTTTATTTGGAGTGGGAAAAAACGCGTGCTACAACTACACGAAGAGTGCGCATGGGCGGCGAGAACAAGACGGGCGAAGCCAAGGCGGCCATACTACTACTACGACTACTACTACTGTACATATCCCCCTCCTCTTTTTTTTCATTTGTTGTTGTCTTTTTATTGTTATTTTTTCTTCCCTTCCCATTTCCCCTGCTATTGATTACTTTTTACTAGACTGGCTTTTCTGATTTTGCACTCCTTTTGTGTTCTCGTTTGGTTTTTTGTGCTGTTAATCTGGATCGTTTTTTTTTTTTTTTTTTCCGTCCCGCCCTTCCCACTCCCTCCTTTTGCGAATAAATTATAGACAGCGAACATGGCGCATGGCGGTGTTATTTGTCGAGCTGCGCATTTTTGATGGCGAAAAACAGAAAACTAATGGGGCAAAAATCAAAAACGAAACCCACACACCAAAAAAAAAAAGAAAAGAAAGGCAAGAAAAAGGATCTTATGTTTCTAATAAAGTTCTAAAGACAGATATGGGGTGGGAGTGGTATGTATGTGCGGTAAGGGCAGGGAACGCCCCGGGGGCGGGGGGGGGGGGGTGTGTGGATGGGAGGCCGTTGTACGACAGCCAGAAAAATGCATATTTGACAAAGCGTGGAAATCGATGCATGGGAAGGGGGCGTGGAAGGTGGGGTGTGTTGAGAGCGGGTGTCGTTGTGGTTGGTGGGGTGGGGGGGGGGGAGGGAAAGACACAAGGGGGTACCCGTATCACCAACATGATCAGCAAGGGGTTTGAGGTTTCCGGAGATGTGGGGGGCGGGGAGGAGGGGCCGCCACAGCGAGTTCACGCCCGGTGCTGATTCGCATTCCCCGCGGGGGGGTGACCTCCGGCACTGGCAGCAGCAGCCAATTCGGCCAAGACCTGGTGGCGGGCCTGCTGTGCCCATTCGGAGACGTAGGTGAATCCTCTGAAATCTTCCTGGTCGGCAGCCGAGAGGACGGATGTGCAGGGCGTGAGGACAGGTTCTTCCTTGGTAAACTCTTCGTCAAAGTTGGAAACGTCCGTCGGTGAGGACTGTGAGGAAAAAGAAAGAAATCGAAAATACCGGGATACGTTAGTTTCATGAAGGGAACCATTTGGTGAGTTTGTATTCACGCACGATTTTGGGATAATACGGTGGGTTCAGCTGGAGTTTGAGCATGGCCTCCCAATCGACGCCCTTGAAAAAGGCATGTTTCTTGATATCGTCAGCGTCGTTTTTGCCACCTCCGAGTCGTTTAGCGGGATCCTTGGTGAGAAGCTTTCATAAACAAAACAAGTAAAATAAAACGTAAGAAACATTTCACCCAAAAGAAAAAACACTTGGGGTCACTTTTCCAGTCAATCTTGTCCCTCCTTTTTTACCTTCTGCAAAAGCGACACCGCATCTTTCGCCATGTTAACGGGATACAAAATCTCATCTTCCAAAATAGCCTCAAAGATTTCTTCCTCATCTTCTCCCCTAAACGGACTCTGGCCCAGCAACATTTCATAAATCAGGACACCAAAAGCCCACCAGTCGACGGCACGGCCGTAGGGTTTGTCCTGGAGGATTTCAGGCGCCATGAACTCGGGCGTGCCGCAAAAAGTGTTGGTCGTGGACCCGTGCGTCATGTTTTCTTTGCAGAGCCCGTAGTCGGCAATCTTGATGTGCCCGTGAAGGGAGAGGAGGATGTTGTCGAGCTTCAGATCGCTATTTGGGAAAGGAGTAAGGGAAAGAGATGGTAAGAAACATGTGATATGGATCGCAGAGAGTGACACGGCGATTTCGGAAACTCACCGATACACAATGTTCTCCCGATGGAAGTATTCCAACGCCAATAACACTTCGGCCGCATAGAATTTTGCTCTCTTTTCCGAGAACTGCTGATGTTGGATATGCCACATGAGGTCTCCGCCGCTGACATACTCCATGACGAAATAGATTCTGCTTTCAGTCTGAAAGCATGAATGGAGGTTGACGAGGAACGGATGGCGCTGACGGTTGGCCGCGAGGAAGACTCGCTTCTCCGCTTTGGTGGACTCGACTTCATCGTTTTCAATGATGAATTCCTTTTTGAGCACTTTGATGGCGTACAGCTGTTTGCTGTAGCGTTCTTCCGCCAGGAGCACTTTGCCGAAATTGCCTTTGCCGAGGACAGCAATGAAGGTGAAATCGTCCAGGCCGATTCCTTTGGCGCCCGCGTTGCCGAGGAGCGAGTCGATGCGACCGGCGCCCTTTTGAGCAGCACGCGAATGGGGAACGTACATGCTATCTCTCGATCCGGCCTGGGCATTGGCGGCAGCAGCAGCCGACGCAACAGAAGGGGGTAGCGGGTGCGTGGCAGCCATTTCGTTCCGTGACTGGGCATCTTCTTGCTGCGTATCGGCCGTCGAGTTTTGATGTCGGTGGCGGTGAGCATCTTGCTCGCGTTGCTGGTGTTCCTTGTCCTTTTTCTGGCGCTCGGCTTGGTCGAGGGCAGAGAGGATCTGGGTGATAAGGCCCGGGTTGAGACCGCACGAGTTAGGCACAAGATGCATGCACTCCTTGTGGCAGGTGGCGCTGCATTCATTGCATTTCAGGGATTGCTTTTTGCCAAAGGGTAGCATGTACCCGCAGTGGCAGCACCAGTTCGCGGACATGCCCGCGTTGGCGGGCTCGAAGCGATGGGGAATTCGGTGTTTGAGGAGTTGATCGTAGCCTGCTCCGTCTTCCTCCTGTAGAAAATCAAACAGAGAAGCAACACCGGGAGCGGTGAGAAAGTATTCAGCCCGTCGAAGAAAAAATCATGTGCTTGGCATACCTGTTCCTCGTTCCCCTTGGTAATACACTTTGCCAAAACCCGGTTCTGACATTTCTTATGACATGTGAACGTGCACACTTAAAATAACAGGCATGAAAGGATTTCACGATAAGCCAAAACAGAAATTTGTTGCCAATCCCCAAATCAGCAGCTGTACAGAATTCTGTGAAATACATACGTTGACACTGATATCCCTGTCCGCTCATCAAGAACTCGGTGCACACGACGCACTTCATGACCTGGTAGAACTGCATGGCCACAAATTTGTGGCCTCGTTTGGGAAAGATCTTTTGCACAGGTCTTCGCCGCAACAGGCCGTCTTTTTGGCGCTTGCCTTTCAAGGAGGATGACACTACCAACGGGGGAGAAAAATGCAAATTAAAAATGAGAGGCCAGAAGTTAAATGAGGATACTCCAAAATTCAATGCCGAGTTTCCTGGCCGCGCTGGAAAAATTGCGGCACCTTGCACACATACCGAGGTTAAATTTCGCCTGCAGCTGGCCTCCCGGTTCCATTTCCAGCCACACATCCAGCCCGTCATGGCTGGGGTGCGCCACAATCGGTGGAGGCGGGGGCAAAGACGAGGGATGCAAATTATCCCCGGTTGGCGAGGAAGGATCCCGGTTCATGCTAGCGATGCTGGCGGCGCTTCCATCTCTCGCAATCGTGGTACCCATCTGGTGAGTCCTGATGCCTTCCTCCAACTCCCAAAGTTTGAACCACGTAAGAGCGAGGACAGACCCGCCTTTTTCGTAGACGGCAATTTCGACTTCCTGCGCCTTGTCGAGCTTGATGTCAAAATCCTCGTTCCACTTGCCGCGCGTGGGTTTGGTCTTGGCGCGTTGCACGCCGTCAAGGCGCACGACGGCAAACGTTTCGGATTTGGCGGATTTCCGGCCGGGAAGGGCGTTGGCGGCGACAAGCCGGATCTTCAGCTTTCCGTTCGCCGGCCGTCGAAGGGTTTTGACCGCGAAGCTGGAGTCGCCCGATGGTGAGTCATCTACGATCACAATTCCAACGTTACACACCGGTCTACTTCAAACGCCGGAGGTTGAGAGTCAATATCTCTGTATCTATACCTGCAACAGAGCCCTGCGTGTCACTCTTGCTATCTTCCTTCAACGAAAGACCCTGGTATCGCTGCTGGGCTTTGACCAAGATGGCGACTTTGGCGTTGGATTCCTGCATCTTCTCGTCCACCTCCACTTTTCGTTTCGAGTCCGCTGCTTCGTCTGACGCCCGCATCGCTTCCCGCATCCGCTCCGTGCCCGCTTTCACTTTCTGTTCAATTTCCAGCTTGGACCGCACTTCTTGCAGCTTGTATTTAACTTTTTCCGATGTGATCGGGGTATCGCGTCGGAGGTAATCTGCCGGGATTTGGGAACGGGGCGGAAATGTCCATCAGTACTGCCTCAAAACGAAAACGGCCGTCCCTTCACGCCTACTCCACTTTCTGTGTTTTGGTAGTTGCAGACAGGTAACTCACCAAACTGAGATAGAACTGGTGAGCCAGGGCCCGTGAGATTGAGGCCCGCCATCGAACTCAAGGAACTCGTGCTGCTCGCCGCCGCACTCCGCGACGATCCCATATTCCGGCTCCTGATGCCCAAACTCGACAAAATTGCTCCCAGCATGTGCGCAGTCATCGATATCCGTCCCGCGGGCCGCGACATGGGTTCCTCCAGTATAGACGACACTTCCTTCAATGACCCCGGATCCGAATGCCGCTTCTGCAGTGGAGCCGTGTACTCATCTTCATCGCTGTTGGAGTTACCAAACGCGTCCGGCGAGCATTCGCTGCTCTGCAGTGGGTTGGCACTGCTGCCATTGTTGTCGGTGGCGCTGTCGATGGCCGCTCCTTTCCCCTTGGCGGCGCGTTTGCGAACCTGGAGTTTGGTCATCTCTTTCGTGAGGAAGTCTAACCGTCTCTGGGAATCCACCACATTCATCTCGCATTGTTGGAGGGCGTTGGGGTCCTTAAGTTCCCGGAGCATATGTTCGGCGCCATCTTTGACTTTGGTCTCGATTTGAATCTTCTTTCGAAGGTCCTGAATCTTCCCTTCTAGCTCCTACAGCATCGGCAAAAAAGATTTCTTGGGTCAATCAACGACCTCTGACCACTTGATTCATTCATTTCACACTCCAATCTTGGGACCATTCAAACGCTGAATTCCTCCGGCCCACTTTGGACCTCAATACCTCTACAGCCCTTCGCCTCTCCAGTCCAACCCCACAAGGCGGACGGGTTTTCAGCGATTACGCACCATCGACGCCGCCATCTGATCAGGCATTCTGAGGCCGTATTATTTGTCTCGTTCGTTTACGGGTGTGAGGGTTGCGAGGGTGAGAGTATATGCACTGGAATGCGTTCGGGTCTGTCCAACCGTTTCTTGTCGTCTTGTCTAGTGTTTCAAGACCACGGTAGTGAATGCACCCCCGAGTGGATATTCGCCGCAATACACTACGATACGGAATAGTAGGGGCAATGGAGGAGTCAGAGAAATGTGGGGTTTGGGGCTAGGGGGAGGTGAGGCTGAAGTGGTGAAACCCGAAGGACGCGCCCATGCACACAGCCAACTGTCACTCCACGGCCAACTCAACCCATTCTACACTGCAATGAATGGTAGGCAGAAGCAGGCAGCAAGAGACGACTAACCAGAAGGAAGGTTTGCTGGGTGTTTGTTGGCCAAGCGACCTTTTTTTGTTTTGTGAAGATAACACCGGGAACAAGTACTACTGTGAGTAATATGAGTGAGACGGAGGGAAAGCCAAGGGAGTTGGCCGAGGGAGTTAGTTGGTCGAGTCAGTTTGGCGGCAATACAAAATAATAGAAGGACGGGGAATGATGTAACTAACGAACACTGGCGCTGCTTTTGCGGTTGCAAGCGGCTTAGTACAACACGTCAATACATCACCAACCCAGATTCTTTCCCAGTAGGCAGAATTTAAATATATTGATATATGCATAACTCAGAATATTGCGAGTATCGGGACTCGAACTGGATTCTGAGAGACAACAACGCGAGAAATATTTGCTTCTTCATGAGTTGCGTGGGAATGTTCCGCTCTTGTTCCCGCTCTTGGGCCGGAGGTTCGTCCGCGGATCCTTCTTCTAAAAAGACCCAGGGACAAGAAGAAAAGAATGGGGGATCACCGCGTCAATCATCACAGGTCACAAATGTCTAACACTGAACAACAAGACCGCCCACCCCTTCCTTACCTGCTTAGGATCCGCACTCGCGCCGTACGGGTTGAACACCGTTTGTTGCTGATGCTGTGTCTGTTGAGCATTCTGCTTTCGCTTTTTATTGCTGCCGCCCGGTGTCTGCCGCTGTCCCCTGCCTGCCTGAGCCGTGGTGGAATCCGCATCGCTGACCAGATCGATAACCTCTTCTTGCTTTTGTTGCTGCTTTTGTTGCTGTTTTTGCTTTTGAGGCTGCTGCTGTTGCTGTTTCTTGGCGCTTTTAGGGGTGTTTCCGTTGTTGATCACGCTCTTGGCAGTGGAGTAGTCGAAAGGCTCAATCACGGGTGCCGGGCCCTTGCCTTTGTCATTGCCCTTGCCCTTGCCCTTGCCTTTGCCCTTTCCGCTCTTGTTGCTGTTTTTGCTGGCAGGTGTGCTGGCGGGAGTGCTGCCCGGGGTACTGGCCGGAGAAGCAATCGGCGTGGCCGCCGCCGAGCTACCCGCAACGGCAGCGAGGCCGGCGGCAGCCACCGCCGCTTCGGCCTTCTTTCTGGCCTTGCTCAATTTCCTCCGATACGCCTTGCCTCTCTTCAGATTGGCTACTTCTACTTCTTCATCGTCGATCGTAATCGTTTCCGTGAGCATGGGTGTGTCGGCATCCGGAGCATCCGGTGACTGGCTTCCCCCAAGATCCATCATCTCTTCCGCCACCGAGCTGGTATCAATAGACGGCCGTTCGACACTGACGGGTATGACGACCTCGGTCTGTTGCGGCCTCTTTGCTTCTGGGGTCTTGTCGGCTAGCTCCTCGTCGCGCTTTCTCTTCAGCAGTAGAGTCGAGGGCGCTACCAGGTACAATGTTTTCCTGATTTGTTCAGCCATCTGACGCGCTCTGACATCTTCTTCATCTTCGTCATTGTCGTCTCGACTTCCAAAGATGGAATGGGTCGAGATGGTGACGCGTCCAACCGTCCCAATGCGGCTACCGGCGATAGTGGCCTCAAACAATGCACTCTTGCCAAATATTCTCGAGTCCGGCAGGGGCTCGACTGTTGAGAGTGGCGAACCGCGCGCCGTGCTGCGCTCGGACTCGTCGACATCCATAGCGTCCTTGTCATCGAACCGCTTGTGCTGTGGTCCCAACGCCTTTTTCTTTTTCCACTCTGCCTCGTCTTCGGCCAGTTTCTTCAACATCGCTTCGTTTCGCGACGAGGAGCGTTTCGCCTCCGTGAGCGCGTTCTCGATGATGATGGCCAGGTCGGTGGCATACATGCGCACAAGCGGAGGTACGGGGGTGCAGCATCCCAAAATGCCTTGCTGATTCGTGGGCATCCGGTCGGCCAGGGTAAACATCATGTGGTTCGGGAGCACATACCGCGGAGACTCGTCTTCCTCCCGCGCAATGTGGTCCCGCCACGCGTGAATCGCGCGGAAGACGGCAAACTGGTCGGGGCCAAGAGCTCCGCCGTACTTTCGCAGAGGATTTCTCCACCCACCAGGACCCTCGCCGGTTTCCGAGTCGTATATATCCTTTTCATATTTGTTCAAAGACGTCGTCGCGGACCTCTGAAGGGTAGCGCGCAGCAAGTTGTGGGTCTCCGGATTCGATAAATTCAATAGCTCGTTACGCATGCGGTCGTATATGTACAGCAGGAAATGCGTGTCGCTCCGAGCGTACTTCATCAATTCCGTAGGCAGCGGTCTGAGCGGGGGAGACAGGAACGGATGAGCCTTACGCATGGATCATAAAGGTAAGAGGTAGAGCGTGACGAATATAACTACCGTATTCTCCAATCAGCCAGCTGGTATGCCTTGTTAGTCTCCACGTTGCAGTAAAATTTGAGCAGATACTGCAAACCATGGTGGGGCAGTTCGAGAAGGTGAGACGCGTGGTACGTGTCAAACAGGTTCACCACATACAATCCAAAGTCGCGCTGAAGCCACTGGATATCACTCTCGGCACCGTGGAAAACCTTGACAATGTCTGGGTTGGTAAAGCTCGAGTTCAGGATGTGCATCTTGCTGCGGACAGCAAGAGTGTCGATGATAAAATCTTCAGTTCGCGTCGATATTTGGGCAAGACAAACGAACCCTTGGAACGATCGGTAGTCATGGTGCTGCGGCGGGAAATGGGGAATGGTGATGAGCACCACATAGCATACACACACGCGCAAACTCTTTGATTTGGGCATATAAGCGTGAAGACAATTTAGAAACAATCTAGAAACATACCTCAAGATCAACTGCAATTTCTTTCGCCGTGTCCAGCAATGCCGCAAGTTGCTCAAGCTTCTCATCCGTGTCGACCCACGTGAACGGGGTTGCTTCCAAGGAAGCATAAAGTTGTTCAGGACGAGCCTCAAACATGTGACTGGGGTAGTCCAGATTCTGGATCTCAAACTCGTACGGATGGGGGAGACTAAAGGGCGAGGAACTGGCGTCGGTTATTCCCAGAGTGCGGAGATGCGCACCCATCTCTGGAGAGATGTCCTCTGATCCTGGCAATCCGTAGTCGAGAGGCTGACGGGCATTGGGCTTGTGGGTGATTTTCCTGACAAACTGTGCATTGCTATTGTCCACCTTATCCTCAAAGCTCAGCTGGGGACGCACAATGTTTTGGGCGTGCACGACGTTCCGGATCGAGTTATGCTTTGTCTGCACCTGCATGATGACAGCCGCAGTTTGTGCAACGGCGTTGTTGGAAGCATTGGCTTTTATACGGCCGGTGACCTGATCCAAGCAGACATCGGCCTTCTCCAGCAGGTTATCGACCGCGTCCACGACGGCCGGGAAGCGATCCGTCACGTCGTCTGCATCCTCAAAGGGTGTCAATGTGCGGTCTGAGCCTGCAGAGCCGGCGGATGTGTAGGTGAGCAACTGGTTGCATAGGGCGAGGATGTTTTCGCTGGTTCGGGACAGGTTCTCTTCAAATCCTTCAGCGGAGGCCTTGTAGAAGCCAAGCTCGGTGGGACTAAGGTACGTGGCAGCTTTGGTTGTTTGAGCGAGCGCAGAAAATAGATCGTTTTGAAATGCTTCAAAGTTTTCCGCCGTCAGCGGATCGTTTTTGGAGGGTTGTTCGGCCATCCTAACTATCTATTTATCCTTCCTTCGTTCCTCCTTCCTTCCTTTCTTCCTCGTCGTTCTTCCCGTCGTTCTTCAGACGAAGAAAGGTTGTGAAGAGAGGAGTTGGATGGACTGCGGGCACGTGACCTTCGTAATCTTGCTTTAACTTCCAAGATTTACGAAGCACGTGCGCTCGGGTGACTCGTCTAGATTAAGCAGTACCGAGACTCCACACGATTCTGAAATGACTCACCATGCGCGAATCGGATCAGCGCCGGGAACTTGGGTAGTGTGCAAATCATAGGCGAATACCGCGATCCCGGCACTTGGTCCTGGGCGCAAACAGATCGGAGAAATCGGGGCGATCTGTCCGATCGAAGTGTGCTTTTCCCGCCTCAGATTGACACTACCTACCTTTTGTTACGAGACTGACAAGAAACCTTGAGCGAGCGAGCGATCCAACAGAGATATGACTCTCTCCACTTACAACGATGTGTTAGGGTAGTGTGCAGATGGGGATGGGGTAGTTAGAGAAGGCAGATGGAGAGTATATAGCGGTAGACCGGCACGTCCCCCCCCCAAGCTTCTCTCTCTATCGTCTTCGCATTCCCATTCGCTGGACTCGCAACAACTAGAACACTTCTGAACCATACTCTACGGGTCCCACCACATACATCCTCATCACCCACCCGGCACACGCCCCCCCCCCCCCCCCCCGCGTCATGGAGCCGTCTTTGGACCCCTCGCTCGTCGCTCCACTGTATGTCCCCTGATCCCACTTTATCGCATGCTCCCTCGCTAACGTCAAGAACGGGCAACCTGATGAAAATTCCATGGGTCCCTTTATTTGTGTAGTAGTGGGATTGCCGGCTCGAGCATCCTAGTGCGGCGTCGGAAACGCCGAATTGAGGATGACGGCTCGGACCAGAAGGCGGTAGGCGGTGGTATCAACGACGGTGAGTACGTCAATTCAAACCCACCCTGTTGAACCGAGGGAGAAAAAAACCTCCGATTACGCAACAGGAGCATTTGCTTGTTGTTTTTTCGTGCTGTTACTGAATACCTGTTCTTGCTTCCTCGATGATTTTTTTTTCAATCAGGAGTCGTGCAGGTTGCAACTCCTTCCCCATACTACGGGCTCTACTCTGGCACAGGTATAACCCTGTCACAACGAGCCTGTTGGCACCCGCCCCCGCGTGTGCGTAATTTGACTTATCCCCATGTTGTCTTTTGATGTGGTTTATATCGCCGTTTAGGGTTTGACATGATGCACATCCTCGCGAGCGTCGTGTCGCGGCCGAACCCGACCATCAATCTGGGGCCGATCGACATGAGCTCCAGCTTCATTGTCACGTCGGCGACCGACGCTGACTTTCCCATCTTGTATGCCAGCCAGACGTTTGAGCAGCTGACGGGTTACAAAACGGCGGAAATTGTGGGCAAGAATTGTCGGTTTTTGCAGTGTGAGTTACACCCCAATTCAAAACCCCCCCGAAAGGAAGAGAAGGAATCGAACTGAAAGCGCGTTTGTTTGAGTCCCCCCCTCCCCCCTTCTCTTACACGCGATTCCCATCCCCCTCTCTGCCCACATAGCGCCCGACGGCATTGTTCAACGCGGTGCACTCCGCCAATTTGTCGACAACAACATTGTGTACCAACTCAAGACGAGCGTGGACCAGCAAATGGAATGCCAGTTCATCAACATCAACTACAAGAAGGGCGGCGAGCCGTTTGTGAACCTCATCACCATCATCCCGATCTGCAACGGCGGCCGCCGCGGCACGCCGCCGCAGTTTTTTGTCGGCTTCCAGGTCGATCTGATGAAACAGGCCGGCGTCATTTTGCGCATGTTGGAAGATCATACGTATGTCATTGATTTTGCAAAAAGTCCCCAACATCAGCAACAACAACAATGTCAAGGCATTGCAGGTGGAGACATCCCGCCGCTGCTGCTCGCGGACTGCGCGCCACCATGCGGATCCTTTGAACAAGAGGTCCAGAATCCAGTAGGGGCACCTGTCGCCACCGCTGCGGGTGCCGGTGCGGGTGCGGCAGCCGCGGGGGAAGATGACGACGACCTCTTTCAGTCGTTGATGATGACAACCCTGCCTCATCAGCAGCATGATCGCCATCAACAACAGCAACAACAGCAGCAGCAGCAGGAATTGTTCGCAAGTCTAAACTCGACTGCGGATTACATGCGAACCGATGTAATGAACATCGGCGGGGTTGGGGAGCGCGCGACCGGGATTCTAGCAGCAGAGGAATGCACCCGCCACGACGACGACGACAACGACGACGACGACAACAACCTAAGAGCAGCGTTTGCATCCGCCATCGACCACCCCGCGCCGCCACTGTCCACCGCTACCCACATCCCCACCCCGCCCACATCCACCGCCAGCTCGACCGCCGCATGCTCCTCCTCCTCCACTCCCACAACAGCCACCCCACCGGATCCCATCTCCCACTACGACCTCATCCAAGCCTCCCCGGACTTTATCCACATCCTCTCCTCGCGGGGCATCATCCTCTTTGCGTCTCCCTCCTCCATCCTGACGCAAACGGGGTACGAGCCGGGCGACCTGCTGGGCCACACGATTGCCGAGTTCTGCCACCCGGCCGACACGATGCTGCTCATGCGCGAAATCAAGCAGAGCACCCTCGAGCACCCCCTCTCGGCCGCATACCGCTTTCGAAAACGCGACGGGAGCGGCTATGTCAGCTGGGACGTCGCGGGACACAAGTATGAAATGGCCACCCGCAAAAAAACCCGCTGTGTCGTGTTGAGTGCTAGGGAACGACGGTGGGGGGATATCAAGCAGGTAAAAATAGACATTTAGACATTCTCCCCCCTCCCGTGCCCGCCCCCCCCCCCCCCTTCCGAACAACAAACTGCGCCCGGATTCTCACGTCCGGCGGATGGTCTCTTACTATCCCAAAGACTCGAACTCAACTTCCCTTTTTTTTTTCCAACCATTCTTTTTTTTTTTTTTTTTTATGTGGGCGTCCATAGAGCACCCTCATCCCCTCGCTCTCCCCCTGTTCCCCGCCCACGCGCGCATCCACGCTCGCGTCAATACCGCCCACGACCACTCCTCTGGGCGGGGGCACGCTCCCGCGCGCGCTGTGGTGCAAAATCACATCGACGGGGCTGTTCATCTACGTGCCTCCATCCTCGTACCCTGTTTTTGGCTCGCTCACCGCGCCGCCGTCGCTGTACGGCCGGCAGCTGCTGGATTTTGTCTACGAGGGCGATCGGGCCCGAGTGGCGGCCCAGCTGTTCCGCAATGACGATCCGGGCAGTGGCGACAACGAGAACACGAATGAGAGTGCGAATAGGATGATGATGATGACCAAGGAAATAAGATGCTCGATCGAGAGTGCCGGGCGCTTTGTGCCGGCCCTGCTGGCCGCCCATCCGAGCGGAGCTGGCGATTTCATGTTTCTCTGCGTCACCCTCGTCGGATCCATCACTCTCCGCGGAGGAGTGACGGCGGTGGGCGGCGGCGAACCGTCGCGGCCAGAATCATCACCCACATCTCCCTCAGCGCAACCACCCACCGCCCCAACCGGCATCCATCATCACCCAACGCGCGACACGACCCACCGCGACCGTGAGCACGAGACCGCCACCGCCGCGGCCGCCGACGTGTCGGTGTATGCGAATGCGGCGGGCCCCGGCCCGACCAGCGTGCAGTGCGAGATCAACCAACTGCGGCTCGGCAATAAGCGCCTGAAGGCCGAGTTGGAGATGCTGAAAACGGTATAGTGGGAAAAACACACTACAAAACTACATCCCCCCCAACACGTGTACTCACCCACTCTTTGCTCTTTCGATCCCGTCTCTCTCTCTTCTCGGTTTTCGGTTTTCGGTTTTCGTTTCTCCCCAGCTCCCGCAAGCGAGAGACGATACAGACAACGGCAACAACGAACCATTAAACCCGCAGTAAAACATAAACAGCCTGCCCCATAGCGCACCTCCGCCCTACTTTACATACCTGCACCGTTGATGATATCCCCCAACCCCCCTCGATCTGTTCTGTTCTGTTCTGTCTCTCTGTACATATATATACCGCCGTGTTTCACACCGCCTCCATTCCCGGTGTTTTGACCACACGCATAACACACCTGCAAAGATATTTTTTGGGCGTTGATTGCGCTTTTTTTTTGCATGTATTTTTCATTGTATGTGGATTTTTTAATCAAGGACTGGAAATAATCGATCTATAATCTTGTGCATCCAGCGACGGGTCGGTCGGTCGACAAGAGCATCCGCGCGACTTTGGGAAAAGAGTGGCAGGTCGCGCCCCAGTTGTTTTCGTCCTTTACCCAGCTCCGAGGCTGATAATTGCTTGACGCAGCAGCGCTTTTTTGAGCCGCTAATTTCTTAGACCCTATGATCGCCCCTACAAAAACCTCATCTTTTGGTCAACAGATGAGAGGACTTTTTTCATCGTTTCCACCCTATTTAACAGAATGCAGTGTGCGGAAAACTTTTGATTTTTTTGATTTTCGACACTAGTACAGGTTATGCAGTAAGGTAGGTGGTGTGTACACGAGGACAGGAGGGGGGAGCTAGTTGATGTGATGTAGGGTTGGTTGGTTGGTTTGGGTGTTATGAAATTTGGCCTGTTTTTTACTCCGAGTCAAAGATAAGCTTGGTGACTTTGCCAATGGCTACGGTTTTTCCCTCATCACGTAGCGTGAAGCGTCCCAGCTGGGGGTGTTCCGCATACGTTTCGACACAGATGGGTTGGGTGGTCGAAATCGTGACGATGGCGACATCGCCCTGCTTGAGGAACTGGGGTGGTCGTTTCGTTTTCTTTCCATTCTTCTTATCCACCGAATGGTCCAACGATGCCAGGGTTACTTCCTCGACTGCCGTGTGGGCATGCATGACCGCCGTGTAGCCGGCACACATGATGTTTTTATACTCAATGACTGCGAGCTGGGCCTGGAATGAGGTGACGGCGTGCACGGGGGCTTTGGGGTGGCAGAGGACGAATCCTTGCATGATGTCTTCTTCCTCCACGCCGCGGAGGCGGAGGCGGACATTGTCGCCGGAACGGGCAACGTCGTATTCCTGGTCTTCGCGCATGATGGCAGAGATTTCGCATTTTTGCTTGTTGGGCATGAGGAGGACGCGTTGGCCTTTGCGGACGCGGCCGGAATCGATTTTGCCCGTGACGACCGTGCCCATGTCTTTGAATTTGTCCGCGACGGCCATCATGAAGGGACGGTTGTAGCCGCGGTCAGGAATCACCATCGTGTCGAGGAGCGTCACGAGAGACGGGCCACTGAAAGAGGACGAGGAAAACGGGGGGGGGGGGGGGGGGTGAGGATTTCCGTCAGGCCCGCCAAAAAAAAAAAAGGGAGGTTTTGATATATGCAAAAGGAACGAAACTACATACCTGTACCAATCACAGACTTTGGGGTCCAACGGATCTTTCAAGTTGGCTCCAGTGAAACCAGAGACGGGAATCAAGTCCAGGTCTGAAATGTGGAGTGTAGGGCAAGAAAGATGAGGAAACGATCGTCATTGATGACGGCGCGTGGATCCGAAAGCACCAGCGTTTTTGTCGTCACGTACCAGTCTTGGGGTTGAATCCCACTTGCTTCAGGAAAGGCATGATTTTTCCAATAATCTCATCGAACCTTTCTTTGGACCAGTTCACGGTAGCATCATCCATCTTGTTGACTACGACGACGAGGCGCTTGACGCCGGCCGTCTTGGCCAACATGGCGTGCTCACGGGTCTGGCCTCCACGGTCAAACCCGGTTTCGAATTCGCCTTTGCGGGCCGACAGCACGAGGATGCCGACATCCGCTTGGGAGGCACCTTCGATCATGCTGGGCACAAAGGTCTTGTGTCCAGGAGCATCGAGGATGGTAAAGCACCGCTTGTCGGTTTCAAAGTAGCCACGACCGTACTCGGTGGTCTTTCCCTTGTTGCGTTCTTCTGGGTTGAGATCGAGGGCGTAGGACAAGTACCACGATTCCCGTCCAAGCTCCTTGGCCTCCTTTTCGTACTTGTCCATGGTGCGCTTGTCGACCATTCCTGTGAGGAATCTTTGCAAAAGAAATGGGACATTCAGAATGAGCCATGATCATATGATACAGTTCGGACGAGAGACACCTACAGTAGATGTCCGCCCATTGTAGATTTGCCGGCATCGACGTGGCCAATAAAAACAATGTTCATGTTCTCCTTGCCGGTCACATCGTCATCAAAGTTTTCTTCCTCGGGTTCGTCGTCGACTTCGGGTTCCGGAACCGGAGCTGGCGGTGCGGTTTTCTTTTGTGTCTCCTTCTCCTGGACTGGTTGTGCAGCAGCAGGAGCAGGGGTCTCCCCCTTTACTGGAGCGACTTCAGCAGCCTTGTTGACGGCCTCTGGCGCGGGAGGAGCTTCAGCGACGAGCTCGGCTTGGGCGGTCTCCGTTTTGGGCTCAGCTTTGGGCTCGACTTTGGCTTCAGAAGCAGCTTCTTTGGGCTTTACGGCTCCACCGATAGAGATGGAAACTGCCTTGGCAGGTGCGGGGGTTTCCTTGGCAGCGGCTCCGCCGATAGAGATGGACACGGCTTTGGCGGCCGGGGCAGCAGCCGGCTTTCCTCCGATGGAAATAGACACTGCCTTGGCGGGGCCCTGGGCGCGGGGGATAGAGGGCTTTGCGGACGGGGCCTGGTATGCCTGTTGATGTTGTTGTGATTGCTGTTGTTGTTGCGGTTGGTATGCTTGTTGCTGGCGAGATTGGCGATTGTCGTAGCCCTGGTAGGCTTGCTGCTGCTGCTGATAAGCACCGCCGTGCTGGTTGTAGCCCTGGTATGCATAGCCCTGCTGCTGGCCGTAGCCCTGCTGGTAGCCGCCCTGGTAGCCGCCGGAGCCGGGGTGCTGATGTTGTTGGTAGCCACCTTGGTAGGCGCCTTGCTGCTGCTGTTGATAAGCTCCACCATAAGCTCCGTGCTGCGGCTGCTGATAGGAGTCCTGGGCCCCCCAGGAGGGCACGAATTCAGTGGCGGCGGCGTTAAAGTTCCTGGCGGGTCCGCCGCCTCCTCCGGCATTGTTGTTGTTGTTGTTGTTGCGCAGGTTCATTCTGGAGACTTTTTCGGGGAGAGCGGCGGCGTCAGCCTGTTCTTCCCAGGACGGCGAGCGGTTGTTTGCCATGAGTGAGTAGAGTTGTTTGTTGAACGAACGACGAACTCGCAGGTGGATGAACGAACGAACGAACGGATGAACGAAATGGGTTAATCCAAACTGTGCCACATGGTGACTCACCCACGTGCAGCTGCAGTCACTGGATCTCACGTGGTTAGACAATGCTTGAAGTGGGATGTGTTGAGACATGCTGAATGTAGGCTGCACGATGGACTGGATGGACGTGCGTTAAACAAAGAAAGGACAAGGAAGGACAGACTCGCCCAAGACACGAGAGAGAAGAAAGAGGCGGGATGACAGATACAGCAGCAGCAGCCCCTCCTATTATTAAATAGGCCGAGTGAGTCCTTACTGGAATCCCCTGACTCGTGACTGAGTGAGTGAGCGAGTGACTGAATGAAGGTTGTTCATGCATGCATGCCTATCATGCCTCCTATGTGTCAGTCATATGATCATGCTCTCTCTATCGATACCTCCCTCCCTCCCTCCGTCTTTCTGTCTCTCATCTCTCATCTCTGTCTCTCGATCTTATTCGCTCGTGTTTGTCAAACTCCCTCTTGATCCTTCATCTATCACTCCCTTCATTCCCATTCCATTCATTCATTCACGCTTACTCCCTCACTCCCTCACTCACTCACTCCCTCACTCCCTCAGTCGTGCCCGTTCGTTGACGCGTTACTCTGTCGACGTTTGACGGCCTACTGAGGCAGCAGGGAGAATGGACAAAACGGACCACAACCACCCACTCATACTCTCCATACTCAACAAGCCCACCGCCACTGCCACAATCCCCCAAGGATTGCTCACCCCACTCTTGCCTTGGCTCGCAAAACACTACCACTACCCTGCACAGCATGACCCCCCGCCCGCAGAACGCGACCGCCAAAACAGAACCGTCGCCAGAGCCCTCCTGATGGACTTGAATCAAGACATACTCGCCCGGGAAAGGGAGAGTGGCCGCAGCTGGGACGCCGTGTGGTTACAGTATGTCGCCTGGATCGCGGTTGCAAAGAGCTGTCCGAGGTGAGAAGAGAGACACTCTGCCACCGTTCTATACTATGCCGTTTCTCTGATCCACATCCCCACACAGACCAACCCTCGTCTCCATCTTCACAAAACCTCTCAACAACAATCTCCGCCATACCATCCCCATCGCATCGACATTAGCCCACATCCTCGTGACCACGCTCCTGAACCTCATCAACATACCATCCACCACAAAAACACACGTCATGATGGCCCGATACGCCGCTCACACATGCCGAGACCTGGTCTTGTTGCTGGTCCATATGGTCACTGAACCCTCCGGAGAGAGCGAGAAAGAGTTGGCAATTGTGGAGCAGGTTGCCCAAGTGTTTTTCAAATCCCTGAGTCATGCCGAGAAATCGCTCGGCCCAAACGTTGCCGCCAGCGTTTCCTCAACCCTGCAGCTGTCCCTCTACGCCGACCTCATCCACTTTCTCCCAGCAACACTCTCTCACACTCCAGCAGCATCATCAACAATCCGCTTCCTATCCCATCCGCTTCTCCTCATTCGTCATTGCGTCCTCCCCGTCATCAGAACATGCATCTGGTCTCGCGACCATGCGTCTGGATCTGGTGGCGGTGCTCGCGTGCTCTACGACATTGAGCGCTTCCTCTATGCGTGGTCTTTATCATCTACAAACAAAAGTACCTCCACTGTCAACCATAAGATGGACCCTTTTTCTGCACCTACAGTCTCGCACCTGAAACTGATCGTCACGCAAATCACGCAGCTGCTCAAAATCTTGGCGAATGCAGTGGTTGCTGCTCCGAGAATCAAGAAAATGGCAGCGCGTTCTGGGTCCCCTGACAAGTCAAAATCAAAATCAATGAGGCCACTCATTATCTCGGATGCCCTGGCGGCGAGTTTGTTGAAATGGTCGAAAACCGCTCACCCCACCAAAGCAGTCCATCTCTTCTTGATCCCGATCCTGGAACAATGTCTGGGCGTTGAGGAAAACTGGCAGAATGGAGAAAAAATCGTCGCGGGGTTGTTTGCGGCGGAAGCCCAGACCACCACTCAAGGTCATCATGAAACCGCCGTGCATTCCTGTAAGACTTGGACTCGTTTTTCTCCTGTGGTGCGTTTGCTTCGTGGGCGGACAACCCGTGGAAGTTGCCGGCTGTTCTTGTCCTAACGCTTTCTCTCTCCTTTTTCCTCCCGTCTCCTCCTTTCACTAAAATGTCACCCAATTTGCTCCTCTTCCTCGCCGTTTTCCCCCTTCAGACAATGCACAATCCACATCATACGTCGCAGCTACAGTCCAATGGATGACCCGATGGCTGATCCTGACCGCCTGTTGGCGCCGTGAAGCATCTTCGACACTCAATCAATCCAAGGGCTCCCAGTTTGCAGCTTCGCTGTTCGCCCCTGCTGCCGCGGACGTGTCGAACGATATCATCAAAGTCGGACGACTACCTGACGCCGAAGCGGAGACGATCCTGAGATTATTTTGTATCAGGCTTTTGGGAATGGCGAAGAACGGTAATCGGCAGGTGATTATAGCTGCCGCTCTTCTCCACTTGCGCGCGGAAATCTAGATGGAAAGGCTGATCACACTTGCAGATCACACTCTGCCTTCTCTCCCTCTTTGACGACCCATCGCTCCGCGTCCGCCGCACGGTCGCCCAAGCCATCACATACCGTTGCCTCAATCTGCTCCACCAAGATCTCGACCCTTCCGCCCCGCAAACCCTCCGGCACCGCCGCAACAACACTACCTGCACAGGGCACATGCATCCAGATTTCGACAATCCATTTACCTACATTATCCAATGCGCGAAAGACGCTTGCAGCGACAGCACCACTAAGTTATTTGCAGCAACGGCAATGACGGACAGTCATTGGCGTGGCTCGGAAAGAGAACGCGATACGTTTGGCCTCTGGGCTGCCGAAACGGCGAGACATATCACGGGCGGATGTCCACTGATGATGAAGGGGCGTGTTATTTCGCAAACTTTAGTCAGGATTGAGAAGTTGCTGAAGAGCACTCATGCAGTGCAGACATTACGACAAACGCTGTTTCGCATTTTTGAAGAAATCTTGTCCGTTTTGATGCCTGATGTTATTGTAGATCATCGCGGTACTGCCAATAGCGGCAACAGCGGTACAGGAGCACAGTCAACTCTTTCCGACATCATTCCCTCTGCGCTCAAAATCATGCGCGCACTCACAACAGACCCATCACCGGATCTCCGCCTCGCAGGCCTGAGTCTGTGTAGGAAGATTCTGCACCATCCAACGTGCGACCCCGTTCTTGCGCGTTCCATTGTGGATATTGTTGTGCGAGGTGCTGGCGGGCGTAGAGAACACAGGGCTGGCAGTGACGATACTGATGATACTGCGCATCCGCAGATCAAGGCGTTGCGTGATGAGGTACTGGTATATGCGAGACTGGTTGCGGATGCTAAGCCGCCGCCAGTGAAGAGGGTGGCTGCCGCTTCCAATGATCGTATACCTCCGGTCACAACAACTGAAACGGGGATTATGCGCGCAGAGAAAAAAGCCCGACCCGTATCGAGTGGACCCTCAATGAGAACAACTCGTCTCCATCGGTCATCCAGTCACGTCAAACACCATCAGCAGCAAGCCATCCGGCAAAGCCCCGTGCGTGGACGAACCACCCTCACCAGCAGACAACAACGCGTGGCAGCAAGCAACATGGAACTCTCACCGGCTTCTTCACCGAAATCGCACAACAGGAATCCCACGACCAGCATCATCGATGGAAATGCTAAACACCGGTTCATGACGCTGGTGAAAAACAAAAGTGCGGGTTCTACTTCCCCGACCAGACGGCCCCCCCTACACACCTCCCGACCTGCATCCTCGTCTCCTCGAAAAAGGTCGGTCACAACACCCGCTTCCGTCAACCGGGTGACCCGATCCGATGACAGCAACAACCGTCGCCATGACCTGGAAAGCCCTTCAGATGAAGAAACCCGTTTGATAAACGATTTCTACGCGCGTTTGAAGGATCAGCATGATCGACCCCAGGTGTTATTACGCGGACCTGCACAACACCACACACTAAAGCAGAAACAGCATCGTGTCCAGCCCCACGATGATAATGCGCCGATTGCTGCATTGAAAGGCCTGGCAGCCATGGGTACTGACCCGGACCACACCCGTCTTCACCATGCGTTTGCTTCGTTTGTCAACAAATCGGTGCCGCCGCCTTTGCCCCCCGTTGCCCTTGCTGCTGCTGCTGCCGGTAAGCAATTGGATTTTGGAGCCGTAGATCGGGTTGTCGAGCAAGAGATTCGCAGGGTGGCGAAGGAAACAAAAACAACGGCTACGCCGCCCCGACCACGGGTGCCGATGGTCCCTCCTGCGCCTGTTTCTATTCCTGTTGCCGCTGCTCCACCAGTGGAGAAGACCTGGGAGCATCAGCAGCCGGACGATGCAATGCGGCTCAGCGAAATTGCGGACGGTGAAGATGATGACGACGAGACGAGGAATATCGGGTTCTTGCAGGATGAGGCGGCTTGGGACGATCCCGCAGACGCGTTCTTGGTCCCCAACACCTATGCTGCACCGAGCACGAACAATCGGCAGCGAGCAAAGATGCGCTTCGGTGAGGGTGCTTTCGATGATGAGGACAGGGATGCGAATCGGGACCAGGAGGAGCCAGGACCCGTCAGTTGGCTCCATGGCCTCCGCGCCCATGTTCCCTACAATGATCAGGTGGTAACCCATCGCGAGTCAAATATCGCCCGCGCCTCTTCTGGGACTCCGTCGCGAGCGTTTGTGGCTGAGCGGGTGAGCGGGACCGCGCCTCGGCAACAACCGACGTCGGCGACGCAGGTGACGGTGGATTCCGGTGGTGCAGGGCCTCCTCGCCAAATAGCGCCGGTGACAACAACCACGCAGACGACGACCACAACACAGGCCATAACCGGACCCACCCAACAACAGCAGCACTCGACCAGCACGCTCAATAATCCCACAGCGCTCGACTCTGTGTATGACCAGCTCTTCGTTCCCTCTTCTCGGACCCCACCGCACCCTCCGCGGTCAACGCGAGACGTGGCTACCGACGTGCATGGTCTTGCTGCCGACACCCGCCCGCAGGACCGCGCGACATCAACCACACTGTTGCGTCCCGATGACGATGACGCACATGAACCGGAACCCACGCCCCCGGTCTCCCCGCGCCGCTTCTTGAAGGAGGTCAGACACGCGTATAGCGAGGTTGGTGAACGGGTCAAGAAGGGACAGGGGCAGCAGCTCGAGTCTCACACCTATTCTCCACCGCCACCTCCTCTGCTGCTTTCCCCGGATCCGTCCGCGCCACCCTTCATTCCGTATAATGACCCGTTACAATCGCGTGGGGAGAGTAGAGCCGTATCTCCGGCATTGGAGGCGATCGGAACGCAACCACCACCGAATAATGCCGCTGCTGCTGCACCAAAAGACTGTGACGATCATCGCGGAGACCTCGATCCGCCCACGTTTGTGCTTTCCGAACACAGCACCACCACCATTACCCACAACAACAACAGGAACAGCAACAAAACGTTCAGATCAACAATGACGACAGGGACGTCAGCCGCACAGCACCAGCCCAGCACGCCACATACCCACGCGTTCCTTCGACCCCGCTTCCGTCGCGCCGTCATGCAGCTCCTCAATACCCTCTTCCCGCCGCGCGCTGCTGGGTCCCGCCCCACCAGCGAATCCGACGACCACGACGACCACGTCACCGACGACGCGTTGGAATCAGCCCCGCCGCGCCTCCACCCGCTGCTCAAACAGGTGTTTGTCCTCGACCCGGCTCTGTTTGTCGATCTCCTCCACCCGCTCTCCCCGCCACCCAGCACAACAACAACAACAGCAGCAACAGCAACAGCAACACGCACCCGCATCACGCACATCCGACACGCCCTCCAGCCCTGCTCGCGCATCCTCACCCAGCTGGAAACGGACCTCGGCGACCCCCTCTCCACCGCCCAGGCCATCCTCGTCCTCAGAGACCAGGTCACCCTCAACCGCCTCTGCTGTGCACGTGCACCCACCCGCGCCCGACAACACTATTCTTCCCACTCGCCGCGACGAATGCGGGAGGAAAGTGAGCTGATGAAGTGGGTTGGGGGGTGAGTTTGGAATGAAGGTGTGCCACACACACACACACACACACAAAAACAAAGAAAAAACATATATATATATATATATATATATACACACACATGTACCCCCTTTCCCGCCTTTTGGAACACTACTATCCCCCCAATGTATACCGAGTGAGTGGGAAGTGCATCGTGTGTAGCCTGTTTGGTGTGCGACACACATATTGGATTCGGGGGTTTTTATTCTTCTTCTTCTTCTACTTCTTCATGATGGCGGTTTTTTTTGTGGTTTGTGGTTTGGTCTTGTCATGATGGAAACGGAAATAGAAGGGGTACTGAACGCTTGTGTGATTATTTTTTTTTTTATGGATTAATGGATATGGTAGTGCACCCTCTTCCCAAAAAAAAAGCACAAAAAAAAAAAAAAAAAAACGAAATGATATGAAATGAAGTAGTCCCGTTGAGCGCGATAAAGAAATAGGGGGGGGGAAGCAACCCATAAACCGGGTTCGTTCGCGGGACGGGATTGACCCGACCCGCTTGACGGTCGGAAAAAGCGCATGGAGAGGGTGTGGTGACGGCCGCGAGTTCTTTCTACGGCTCGCGCTGATCCACCGCGGCGGCGGCGGCGGCCGTGGCGGCGTGCTGCATCTGTATATGCTGGTGCAGCAGCAGGGCGGTATGCGGCTGGCGCAGGTGGTGGGATGCGGGTGACGTGCGGTGCGGGTGCGGATGGTCCGCGGCATGCAGCATCAGATGCGGGTTGCTGTGGCGCCGGTAGCTGCTGCTGTGCGGGGCGAGGAGCGGGGACGGGCTGGTGTGCGATGAAGCGGGTGCGTAGGGGCGGTGCGTGTTGCTGGAGTAGGGGGAAACGCCGCCGCCGCCTGGGGTGGAGGAGATGGAGGAGGAGCGGAGTTTGGCGACTGAGCGGGAGTAGCGGAGTCCGCAGGCGTTGCACAGGCTATGGAACAAAGCAAAAAAAAAAAAAAAAAAAAAAAAAAAAAAACAAAGAAAAAAAAAAAGAACAGTGTTGAGCAGAATGACAAAAAAACACACAAACCCAAGGTCATACAAATGGAGAAAGCGGGAGGGTTTGATTGCCGGGGGCGGCAGGTTGTGCTTACGTTTTGAGGCCACTGGGACCTTTGCGCCATTCGGGGGATTCTGTGGTCAAGCAGCTTTCGCACAGCTTGGGTTGGCTGAGACTGGTCCCGCTGCTGTGGTGATGGTGATGATGATGATGAGGGTGGTGATGTGGCGGCGGCGGGGCGTTCAAGATATGGGGCGGGAGGGCGTGGTGGAGATGCGGGAGTTGTGGGGGTGTGCCGTGTTGCTGCTGCTGCTGCTGCGGGTGGTAGTGCAGTTCGCGTTTAATGCCGATGCGCTCGTAGGGTGTGGGTGGCGGGTATGTGTTATGGAGGTGCTGCGGGTGGTGGTGGTCGTGGGACGGTGTTTCTGCCGCTGGGGCGGTTGGGTCGCTGGGTGGAGATGGTCGAGAGTGGTAGCGGGGGCGGCGGCGGGTATGGGGGGAAGTTGAGCGGGACGAGGTTGGGGTATGCGAGTCATCGGACGACGAGTCCATCGTCATCATCATCATCATGTCGTCGTAGCCGCGCGGCGCAGAGGGATACTGGTGGTCGTAGTCTGGGTATGGGTGATGCTGGGTGGTGTGGTGCTGCGGCACCGGGAGCGGGAGGTGCAGATGGGGTCGATCGATTGCCGGTGGCCACGAGGGCCGCGGCGGTGCGGGGGGTGGCGCATACCGCATAGAGTCATCCAGCCGCGGAGGAGGAGGAGGAGGAGGTGGGGCGCCGTTCGCAGCGGCGGTATGTGCGGCCGCGTGCCACGCGCGCCGATGATACTCGTTGTTGTCGTGGACCCAGCGACGGGTGACTTCGTCCATCTCGTGCGGGTGTGGGTATGGGTGTGACGGGGAGCGGTAGGGGAATGAGGATGACACGTGGAGGGGCCGCGGGACGTCGTAGGTGGGTCGGAAGGGGACGAGGGGGTGGAGGTGGGATGTTGGGGAAGCAGACGTGGGACGCAGAGGTCGGCCGGTTTCGTTCCATGCGTCCGCGACCTGGCGTGGGTCGTCGAGCAGGCTTTGACGTTGTTGTTGCTGCTGTTGATGTTGCCGAGCCGCGTATGTCCGGTTGGGCATCAGAACAGCTTTGCCTGTGGAATAGTTGAGGTGGAAGAGGGGTCCGAGTGCTTGCGTGATGAGGAACAGGACTTTTCCATATGGAACCACGACGGTCTCGGCGTCAATGTAACGTGGTGTGGCCGACATGAGGGACGAAGCCAGCCGCAGCCGATGGGGCATGTAGAACAAGCGCTTGGTGCAGAGTTGTTGTTTTGCTGGATCAGGCTCGTCGTCCGAGTCGGCTTCCCGCTTCACCGCCGCATTCTCAGAGGGTGACTGAGCGGGTGAGATCGTGTTGCTGCGCGAGAGGCGTCGGCGGCGTTTCGGTTGGTGAGAGGTCGAGCGGGAGGAAGAGGAGGACGAGGAGGGAGTGTCACGTCTGGTCAGCTCTTTGCGGAACCGTGCGAAATCGTCTGGATGCATGCTCTGTTCCAGCCGGGTCGGAGCGCCCGTTTGTTGCTGGTGGTGCTGATGGTGTGCCCCATGCCGCCGCAGAGGATTCTCTCCATCTCCATCACTCGTTTCGTCATCAGATGTGTCCGTACTCCCCTGGCCATCGATATCCAGCACCTCCGTGAACCGTTCTTTCGGGTACACAAACAACAAACTCAAATCCTCGGCATCCAGAATCTGCACAAAGCGCGTTGTGGTGGCGGCGGCGTCCCGACGGACATCAACTGCGCGGGATGTCAGGACCCCGCGGTCGAGCGTGTCGGCGGTTTTGAGCGAGTTTTGGAGGCCGTACCCGAGGGCGGCCACGTCAGGGGATGTCCAGCGGTGGGTTTCGCCCGAGAATGGGTGAGAGCATGCTGGGCCGCCATCGTCTACAAAGTAAGAAAAGGCATCAAGGTATGGGTTCCGGAATGGTACATAGCATCCGATGCAACATTTCAATTACATGTCACGTACCAGCTCCGATATGGAAAAAAGCCAGCACACATTCCTCGTTGATTGGATTCATTCCAATGTCGACCAACATATAGTCCTCGTCTCTGCTGAACGGTGGGTGGTGTCCGATGTGCGGATACTCGAAATGGCGGTCTTCGCACGGCGGAAACACGTGCGGCGGGTGATGTTGATCATGATGGTAACTGTTGCGTCGTTGATGCTCATTTTTCGTAGATGGTACAGGCTGGCGTGGTTGGGATTCTCCGGAGAATAAATGTTTCATGCGGCATCTGATCATCCAATGAAAGAACGTAAAACATGCAGTTCGTGATATATACGTGCACTGACTTAACGTACCGTATGATGCTGCCCTGTAATGTCTGCAGATCCATGAACGTTCTGAAATCGCGCTGCAGGACTTGCGCATCTGCAGGGTGAAGGTAGTCAAACAGGCTCTGGCCGAGAATTGTGTCAGCAGCACCCATTGCCGTTGCTGGGCTGTATTTCGAGTCTGCTGATCCCCGCGCTGAGTTTGCGAGCTGTGTTTTGAGAAGCGTTGGGATGTGCAGGAACCGGAGCGATCTGAATGACAGGAACGTCCAGAAGCACGGGAACGGGATGTTGTTGGAGCGAGGTTTTTGGATGGGTGGCAATATCGGGGCGGGGGTATCTGTTGGTCCGCTTGTCGTTGCAGGGTAGACAAAAGTAGGGGGCGCTCGGCGCTCGTCATTTTGCTGCTCCGACGCTCCGCGCTTGGGACTGCCTTTCGGTGTTGTCTTGGAGCTTGCCCGGGTGCTGGGGCTAGTGTGCCGCTGGTCACTATCGTCGTCCACGTCCATCTTGTCACTGTTGTCTTGCTCGCGATGAGGCCGACTCATCCCAGTGCGTAGAGGCGAAGAAGGCTTTCCCTGCATCTGCTTCGGAAGCAAGTCAAAGTCGTCAGTATCCGGGTATTCCGATTACTGCGCACACTAAGGAAACGTCACTGAATGCTAATAACACAATTTTCCAAATGTACCTCCGACGTCGCAAGCGGCCTCAAGCGCTGAGTTTTTAGATTGATTTTGATATAATTTTCTATCGATGCGTAATGTCGTTATTTTTGTTGGTTTTCGGGGGGGAGAAGCAGGGGCGGATTGATGTGATGATGTTAGTTGCTGAGACGAGAGAGATGATCGCGGTACGAGCGGCTGTTGATGCTGACGCGACGCGCGCAGCGCAGTGTGAGATCACGTGAGGGACGCGTTTCTGTGATGATCTCGTGGCGCAGTGTGCGCGTTTCGGGAAGTGAGAAAAGTGAGCACTTCATGCGATCGGATGAACGGCTCAGACTCAGAGAGATCCACATGAAGAGAGAGGCTGGGCACACGGCGGTCCCCACTTTGCTCAATTTGGACGATAAGATTGATCTGTCTGGCTGCTGGCCACAAGATCTAGAGACTTCTGGCGTGGACCTCCCAAACCTACGTAATCTATCTGATCTTCAGAATGCGGCACGTCACTTTACTCATCCACCAATAGATGGATCCTTTTCTACTCGGTAATTGCATTGGCCCACTTCAATCGGAAAGGGCATTCTACCGGGGCCACAATCTCAGAGCTCTGATGTAGCTGCATCGACATTCTTTGATCATTGCCGCATGGTTTATGAGGCCCATCGGGTCATTTTGTGTTCCAATTCCCGGGAACTTGACGGAGTGTCCACCGATGGCCGTGCACAATCCGAGTAAGGCAAGGACCGTCGTATCGCTAAATACCGCTGTGGATCGAGACGGCCCGATCGCCATGTCCCAGTCCGAACACCTGGGTTCGCGCGAGACGTCGCCGCGCAGAGGAGGTGCGCACATTAGGTGGGTGTGTAAAGAGAGAGACGAGCGTTGGTGGGAGGTTGCCCTGGATGTAATTCATCCAAGTGTAATGAGGTCAGTGTCTTGCATCCGGGGAATTAGCTCAAGTGGTAGAGCGCCCGCTTAGCATGCGGGAGGCACGGGGATCAATGCCCCGATTCTCCATTCGTTTTTTGCTTTCGATGTTGTCCTCTTCCGATACATCGATTTCCATACCTTCTTCAGCATTTGCGGAAGTTTTGTTGACTTAGAGAATGAAATACCAATCTGTGTTATCATCATAGTCATTTCTACAAACATGCTTGAATTGTGGTAATGTCCGAATACTAACCTTGATAGTGAATTTTTCACGATCCGAATGGATGTGATTTATACACTCAACTAGAATAGTGAAAAAGCATTCGCAAAGAATGTTGGCTGACTAAAACAAAGTAGCTATAGCTATCATTTTGGAAGAATAGAGGAAAGATCCGGGTCCTTTTTTGTGTGCGTTGACAGTGCTATAACTGAATTACTTGCCCGTGCAAGGTTAGGCTGATCTTGATCAGAAACATATGAGGGAAGAATGGACCCGTCTTAGCACAGATCTACCATTGGTTTTGCAGACCCCAGCTTGATGTGCTTTTCCGTCCTGTATGTCTGCCAAGAATAAACAAATAGGAGCACCGAAACCATATGTACAAACAGAACTTCCTATTTACATCACAGCCGTACTATACTATACATGACACGGGCAAGCTTTCAAACATCGAGCGAATATAAGCTGTTGTGCATGCCCGAAAAATCCATTCCTCCGAAGACCAATAGAGCGTTGCCAGACTCTGTCTGCACTGGTACCTGAACCTCCTCAACCTTGCTCCCAATTCTGGGCCCCATGCCTATCACGACACAGGCATCATGATCCAACGAAGGCGCGGGCGGACCAGGGGGCAGAGCAGCCACCTCTGGTTTGTGCCACACGAATGAATCTGTTGCAAAAGTGTGAGAAAGAAAGATTGCTGTTGAACGCGGGCGGAATGAGGGCGACATACCGGTGTCGAGGACATAGACGTGGTCATAGACCTCGGGCTTCCCACTTTTGGAGAACCCGCCAAAGACGTAGAGTTTCGAACCGGACACTGTAGTGGTGTGACCAGACCGGGCGGATGGTATCTGTCCTGACGTGGGTTGGAGCGTCCATGTCCTCATCACTGCGGTGAATATGATTACGTGAGTACAAAGACTGCCATTGCGCAGTCGCGGCGTTGCGACGCATACCTGTGTCAAAGATCCACAGGTCGTTGTATGCTTCGTTCAGATGGAGGCCTCCAAACAGATAGATCTTGGTGCCGATAGCTGTAAACGAATGCCCCAGTCGCGTAGGCGGAGAGGTCTGTTGTTGCTCGTGCGTTACTTTGATCCAAAGCATATTGTCTGAAGGCAAACGGCATCGCGTTAGAACAGGTCTTCGGATCAACAAGGCGAAGCCCGAGGCATGCTCTTACCGACGTCCAAGCAGTACACGGAGGCATCTGGTACAGCCGCGTCGCTGGCAACACCACCTCCGAACACGTACAGGCGGCTCTTCTCGTAGCTGGAGTCCCCATTGCTTTTCTTGTCATCCACCGCGGGTGTGCGTACGAGACCTGCGGAGTGGATCGTTCGACCACAGGGTTTGGTGCCCTTCGTTTGCCATTCTGTCCAACGATGTGTCTCTGCGTGTATGCAAAGCCGTCAAGCAGTGCAATAGAAATCAAGAATACCGGCCGGCCTCTGCGTTTGCATACCGAGATCAAAGGCCCAGACATCGTCGCGCACTCCCTCGTCTCCAGCGCCGTACATTATGAGCAGTTGCGGCGACCCACCGCGACGCTGTACTATAGCCGCAATATGCTCGTATCGTGCTGGCGCTGCTGCGTCGTTCGCCGTCAGCGGCACATCCGCGACCTTCCACCCGAGTGTCTCTGTGCATACAGAAAGCTGTCAGCGTTTCTGTGAGTTCACGGTGTCACCACACGCCAAATGCCAGTTCGGACAAGCCTCAGCCCCCCCGAAATCAGATCTACTGCCAGGCAAGAATAACATCACATGATGCGTACCCAGGTCAAGAAGATACACTTTGTCATAATAGCCTTCTTCGTGACTGGCGCCTCCGAACAGTACGCATTCGTTGGTGAAGGGGTTGAACGTCAGTGTGTGCCCAGCACGCGGCGACGGAGCGTCCGAGGTAATGAGCTGCCTCCAGGTGGGGCATGCTCCGAAAGACGGTGCTCCAGTTGCCGTTAACGTGGTCAACATCTTGAATGAAGAACTGGAGGGGAATCAGGGAGAGGATGCTGTCAATTTTGTATGGAAGTGTCAATGCGCGAAAGATACGCGCAGCGGACCGTTGAGTCATTTGCAGTTTGGCCATCCGAGACAATTCACAACGTTCTCACTGACAATAGATCACACTCCACTGACGCCGGGCATATCATACAACGTTGATTTCCTTACCTTCTTGAAAAGCTTGCGCTCGCCATGGCTCTCGTCCGACCGTCAATGGTGGTGGAGAGGAAGCCTCTGAGTCTGCCGCCGCCCAAAGTCTTCGCACCTCAAGCAACTCACACCACCCTGCAAAATGCACAACGACCGCCACTTCTTCCAATGCCACCGACCCCACCGCCCCCACCATTTGACCCCACCGCCCCTCTCCCGACTCTCGAGGACGTACGCGCACAATTGAGGAAAGAAGGCTCGCCGAACCTTGAGCCGTGGGACTTGGACGCTCCCGTGAGTCCGGGCGGAGTGGCTGCAACTCCGCCTCCAGTGGGGAGAAAAACTAGAGATGCAAACGAGTTGCCGCACTTTGGAGCGAGAAGGGCCGCGAATTATGACTTCATCTACGCCGATCGAGACTCTTTCGAGAATGAGTTAAACGAGTTTTACAACTTTCAGGACCGACCGCAGATCATGGAAGGAAAGGCGCTCTTCGAGGCCACTTTCAAAGGACAATGGAAGTCTGCCAAACCGTCCTACCGGGGTAACTACATTGGATGTCTCTTGGAGCAGATGGAACTGCGTGATCCTGAGCCTCGATATACGGCTGTGCGAAAGCTGCTGTACATTTCACAAGGGGTCTTTGGAGAGGTCTCCACCGAAGCGGAGCACAGACAACGCATCGTGGAGAACAATCAGCTTATTTTCCAAATGGGCGCATTGGACTATGTCTTTGCGGCGCTCAAGGTGGTCTCGTTAACTCTGGATGCCATCACTCGCGCCGGAGAGCCGCAGATCCCGCCAATCGAGCGCCAGTTTGCAATGGATTTGGCAAACAGCGAGATAACGGCCTACATGTGTCTGCTGGGACTGATGATTGAAGTCAATTCTGATGATGAGAGATTCGCAACTGAGATCACAAACACGAATCCACCAATGGCGTCCTACTTGTTTACGTTGGTGGCACAATTAGCGGAAGGCAATCGGAAACATTATCCCGTCAAGAAGCTGTTGCTCTTGCTGTGGAAAGTGCTGATCCTTTCCCTGGGCACCACGCAACAATTGACTGACCTGAAAAGCGCGTCCCGAACATTAGAAGGATTGCCCCACTTTGCTGAAGATTCATTTGTGAAATCGACTCCGCAAGACTACCACAACTTTCACCTGGTAGCCGCAACCCGATATCCGGCCTACGTAACACCAAATGCCAACTCCCTTTGCCCACCGAAACTTCAACTGGCCGAACCTATACCAACGTGCATCCGGCGGCAGCTTCAGCAACCCGCCGTTCTGCAGCCCTACATCAACATGGATATTGTGCTTCCGACCACGTTCCAAGAGAGTGTCGAGCTGTACCGCAAACACAACTATGTCAGTCTCGCCTCTGTCCAGATTGCGAGGGAGAGAGACAGATTCGAAAAGGAAGAGGAGCACAAAGATGTCAACGGACACAGTGAGATGGAGGAATTTGTTGATGCGCTTGATGATGAAGCCATGAGTGCAAGTCACCTGGGTAGTGAGAGGCGGAGAGATGTGTACGCTCTGCGTCCCAGCGTGAAACGCAACCTAAAGCGTATAAGAAAGCAGGATGCCACCGGCTTGAAACGATTGGAAAACCTTTATGTAAGCGTCCCTCTTTGGCTCTTTGATCCTTGATGGAAGAACTGACCAATACTTTGTCATGTTTCCAGCGTCATTTGCTCCCACAGATGTCCACACATATTGGGATGCTGATCCGGCTATTATATTACGTGAACCTTGGTGCCAACAACGCCGCCCCTCTTGGTGTTGGCCGGAAACCCGACGGCGAAGCGACTACCCCAGGCAGCGAGAAGCCGTCCAATGGATCGACCACACAAATGGGCGAAGATGGTCAGAGCCCAGACGGCAACACTCCGATATGCGAAATGACCTTGGATCAGAAACGGGAGCATCTCATGCGTGCCGATAACAACCGTCACAAAGAGGTTGTCACCAAAGCCGTTTCTGGCATTTTGCTGATCCTGCTAAAGGCGCTTAAGTGTCACCGTGAGTATTATTCTGAGACTCTGAAGTAATTACATAGTCACTGACCAACTTGGCTGTGTTCAAAATTAGATGCGTTGAAGTTTGAGTACGTCTCTCAACTCCTCGTCGACAACAACTGTGCGATTCTCATCCTCAAAATGTTAAGTACGTGGCTCCAGAGTCCCACGGCCCCGCCTCCCTCGCATCCCGACATACCGAATCCGACGGACGCCCCTGGATCATCATCGTGGGGAGAAAAGCCAACTACTTCAAAGCCGCCGTTCAACATGGGCATGGGTGCAAATTGGCTGATGAAGAAAGAAGAGCCGGCTGAATTGGAGTAAGTTAAAGGCGCGCGAAGGTGGGTTGTCTTTCTCCGTGTGTCTAACGGAGGGTGTCACTTGCAGTTTCTTCCATTTTTGCCGTGCCGAAGACCCATTAGCCCCGGAGGGATTCGATACTCAATCCCCGACAGCAAACACAGACGACAACAAGTCCGGACCCAGCGGGCCGACTACAACAACGGGTCAAGATAAAAGTAACTCTGCAATAAAAGAACCTGGAACGCGAGTTCCGTCATCATTCCGCAACTTTTATACGTCCATCAATCTCTTGCGCATCCTCCAAAAATTGACTAAACGGAAAACGCACCGGGTGCTTGCTTTAGTCCAGTGGAAGGCTTCCGCTGTGTTGAAACGGGCCATCAAGATCAATCATATTGGACTGCAGCTGTATGCGCTTAAATTGCTGAAGAGTCAGATACCGTATCTTGGCAAAAAATGGCGATCCAGTGAGTACCTTACTTTACCGACCTTCCATGTTACTCCAAATGCTGACAATCCTTACCTCTCCAAGGCAACATGAAGGTCATCACGGCTATCTTCCTCCACCTTCGCCCGTGCTTGCGCGACGATTATCTGGCCGGGGATGTCGATGTGGACGTTGACGAAGCACTGGTATGCTTTGCCGGCGCTTGCCGGCCTAGTGTTATTTGCAGCGCGCAGGACTCACTAACATTGATCTGATGCGTATGGCAGGCTCACGAACAAAAGTTGCGGTCGCTCATCTCCTCATATCATGACCATCGGTACCCAGATGCTAATGGGATCAGCGGTCCCGCAAACTCCGAAGGGGCGGACGACGAGAACGCAGCATCACCACACGTGGACGAGCTGGATCTTATTCTATCGATATCACGGCGAGCCAGCTACGAAGGGGCGATGGATCCACAAATCCATCACATGGTTAACGCCAACAGTCTGCGCAGTTCACTCGCCTCTGAGCAATTAATCTTGGATCCAAACTTTATGGAGAATTACGAGGAATGGCTGCGCATGGAGGTCTACGAATCGGAAGGTGGTCACAGCCCGTCTTCCTCACCGATCGAGGGCGGCAATCAATGGACCTCTAGTGATAAATGGGACCTTGGCGAGATCGGCGGCAACATCAACAGCACTCCAGCTGAAGGCCGGTCCTTGTTCTCTGCGACCCGCCGCTTCAGCAAAGAAATGCTGAGTGATGAATACGACGACACAGAGTGGAGCTGGGACGTGGATGACACCGACAGTACCAGCAGCTATTACGCGGACGACTTTTACATGTTTGGTGGACAAGGCAGCAACAGCGTTTGGGACGAGCACGTGGATGCCCCCATGTCTCCGGAGGACGACCCGTCGGGACAGTGGGCTTGGACACGTCCCATCGGGCAAGATGGCGTGGTGTATGTTCAAGAGGAAGAGGACCTCAACAGGGATCCGGACCTCATGGAGGAAGAATACGAAGTCAATAGCGAGGGGAAACGGTCGAGAAGTAGCGGTGACAGTGGCGTCGGCAGTTGGGTTGATGGCGAGAGGGATGATGACCCGAACCCAAGTACCAACCCATCTGACTCAACATATCTCTGGCCTGATGAAATTCAGCCACGAACTCCGCCGGACGCGGATACGATTTATCCGGACGATTGATCAGCAGCTCATTCATCCGTCCACCAGCCGTACTTGCAAATGCGAACTTTGTGCTTGTCAGGAACTTAATGCAAAATCTTTGTGCAAAGTTGTAATGAAAAATGTAGTGCTCGACGTAGAGAAGACGCTGAGTAGGAATTGCATCCACCCTTCACTGTCACGTATTCATACGTTCCGCAATTCAAGTTTTTGTCATAGCACCATATATACCACCATTGCACGGCAAAACTTGTATACATTTTGCGAAAGATGTTAGTGACTCGTGTCCCTTTTGATATTTGCTACACTAGAGCTCTTCATTTTGCGTCGTCCTCTGTACATGAGAATAGGTGATGAAGATGGATGTATAAAATTTGATTCGTCACCTAATATCAGAAGAAATTACTATCTGATCTGACATTACGACTAATGCCTCATCACCCTCTCGTCTACAATATTCCCCTGCGCATCTCTAACTATGACAACAGTTGCAACCAGCTTATTCTCCTCCTTGATCATCATGTTTTTGAACTTGCTCAACAGTCCCTTCCGCTTCTTCCTCGCCTCGACATTGTTGAGCGTCGACATGGATTCGGAGGGCGTGAACACCGCAAACCCCCCCAAATCCTCGCCGCCTTCATCATCCCCGACCGCAGTCGCGGCATCATCGTCGTTGTCGTAGTAATCGTAGTGCGGGACACCCGCGGGCTCCGAGTGGGATTGGCGGGGTAAAGGCGGGGGAGGCGCACGGTACATTTCCAAAACGTTTCTGACTTCCTGCACGGCACGTTCAGCGACTGACGCGTCCCCGCTCGCCCACTTGCTCATCATGTCGCCACCGACACCCCCGCCTCCCACCGCGATGGCGGCGCGGGCGGCCAGCGCAACGGGAACAACGGTCCACGTCCACTTGACGCAATCGCGCAACGCGGCTCCACTGACCCAATTAGCCGCACACCACGCCGCTAGGACATCCCACAGCGCATCGGCCCATTTACCCTCAACGCCCACATGGACTGCGTTTCTGACAATCCCAAAGAAAACGTCCGCAGAGCTATTCGCACCCGTGACGCCCGTGGCGATTGCTTTGTGCACCGCGCCCATGTCGTGGTGGTAGAACCAGTGCAGGAGGATGTCGAAGGTTTGCGCTGAGGGAAGCGCGGTTTGGAGGACGGGTGGGGAAGAAGGTGGAGCGGTGTGTGCGTATTGCGCAAACAGTGCGCGGAATAGTCCGGCTTGGGAGGCGAGTTGGTGCGCTTGCGAACGTTGGATGGTGTATGTCCCCGCGGGTGCGTTTTGGGTGGTCAGGACGGTTAGGTAGCAGATTAGTGGGTCCATGGTTGTCATGCACTTTATTGTGGCAGGGTGTTCTGGTTTCGTTTTTTTCGACTACTTCTCGTACACGACCGATATGTGTCGTGGAGGGCATAGAAACACTCCTAGTCTTTTTATACCTTACTCTCGGAGCTCCATTATCGCCCAGGACAGGGAGGGCTGATGGGGCATCGAGATGGGGTGGCATACCCACACCGCCTTCCATGTCAAGCCCGAAACTAAGTGCACCCATCAATAGCTACTATCCAGTCGAGATGACACGAGATCCTCGGCACGGCAAACTATTCCATCCCATGTATAACTGTTCAAGACTCTTGTACGCGAAAACTCAGAACGTCTTAGGTTTTCCCGTTGAAAGAACCGAAAAGGCGACTTTGACGTATTTGACGCACCAGCACGGAACGCCTCATTCTGGAATGTAAAGAGGCAGAAGTGGGTGAAAGCAAAAACTGCCTTTCAACAGATCCCTTTGGAACTCTTTGAGTCAAAGGACGGACAAAGACCGCCACGCACGAGGACAAAGACGGGCGGGGCTTTCGGACGCGTGTGCTTACGCGAGACTGGCTGATCGCGCGCCCGGAAATCCTGGCAGGTAGCTGATTGAACTGTAAGCCCGCTTGCGCGGGAGTGACGCTCTGGACGATGCATATCCAGACCCGGTGATGTTGCAGCACCATAGGTAAACAACACACGTGGCATTTCCAGCCAGCTCAGCCTGATCCGGATTGTCAAAGGCTGGGAGGAGAAAGAGGGAGAAGCAGTCTCTGTGCTACAATCTCATCCAATCATCAGTGGAGAGCTTTTGCATCTATGTGCATTTGCAGTCCTCTGCAAATAGGCAAGGATTCTGAAGGCAAATCTGGGAGGATGCTACTGGAGCTGCCAATTCAAAAACTGCAAATAATGTGAGTTGTGTTGTATAGCTGAGAGCTGTTCCTCCCACTGACAACGGTGAGGGATAGCTGGGGGCTATTACATGGGGAAGTAGGGTCAACCTCCTTCCACGGAACCTTCCCGGCGCGGTAGTGGCGACACAGGATGTCGTTTATTGCACACGTCCGTCCGGAGGCGGTCGGTCAATTGCGATAGTCACCATCTGGATCGCCTATACCATCATCAAAGATGTGCTGTGGACTAAAAGGCAAAGTAGGGCCTTTGTCCACGAGTATACATATTGAACAAAGGAGGGGCTGCTTGGAGTATAACATGGGAGGATTTAAAGAGTCTACTTCCTCGACATCCTTCCTGGCGTGGCGGTGGCGACACAGGATGTCGCTTATTGCACACGTCCGTCCTGAGGCGGTCAATTGAGATAGTCGCCATCTGGATGCAAGCAGCCTTGCCACCTGATTGCGAACGCTGTATCTGCTCTTTACACCTTGAAATTCTCATCTGACGGTCATCTCTTTGGAGTTCATAAACGACAAGAACAATTTCTTAGTGACAATGAAGAAGGTATGCACATGAAATCCGCATTGATTCTGTATGTCGCTTACTAACTCAGCATAGGTAGGGAAAAAGAGCAACCAGGTGACCAAGATCCACGGGGATTTGTCACCGCGATCGCGGGTACCTTCTCAAAGGTCGCTAGCAGCCATGAAAACCTGATGGCCTACCATTGGCAGCGACAGCAAAACTCAGGTATAAAGCATTGCGAGTCTATCAAGGTTATACATTCACTGATGTGACAACCGTTTGTTAACGGCGTAATCAGCAGCAGAAACGTAAGCATCAAGTCCCCACAGAAAGTCCTTCTCGGGGCAACTTTCGCGCGGCAGCGGTGGATAACCTGAATACGGATCAAGATTCGGTAAGGGGATCGTGTCCGTCGTACTACTGTGATGCAAGTAACTTAAGAGAGATTCTCCGGGTTTGCGTCCTGGAAAGCGTCCACGCCCCGCGCACGCGGATGCCGATCCGCCGGCAAATAGCGGGCCTTCGGCTGGCACTTCTACGACGATTCCCGCGGCAACGGTTGACAAAGCGAATGTTTATCGAGACTTGGTAAGGGGTCGTGTCGGCCACACCACACCTTATCACTGATTATAACTCATGCGCGGCGCTCAAAAAAAACCCTAGGTTCAGCAACCGTTACTCCCCGCGAGCGCGGTCGTCGATGATTTTCCCCTAATAGGTGTCTCGGAGGGAAGTCCCGCGCACGCGGTTGACAAATCGCAGGTAGAACTTCTTTCGGTCGGAATTCGCCATCATTGAGATCGCTGCTGATCTCCTTTGTTTACACTATGGCAATTTAAAGGAAATAACTGTCTGGGAAACGTACCTGCAGCGCCTTGTCAAAAAAGTGACCAGCGTGACCGCAGACGAGATAACCTTGCAGAAAGCAAAGGCACCGTCTCGACTTGGCCGCATGGCACATTGCCGACGCGGCTGTTCGCAATATCCCCCAAATCTGCTACGGGACCGACACATTCGCCGAAGTACACAAATGCCTCCCGCCACCCGCGGTCGCGGAAGCTGTCATCGGGTATCTCAATTTACCCGATAAAAAATGGGCGAACCTCGCACTTGCGGCCCTTCGCGGCCAGGTTACCTTTTCCCGGTCGTACTGGCCGTTCGATCCAGAGCCAACTTTACCAACCTCCCTCGTTTTGGGAATAGTGGAAGCACTATCTGTAATGAGGCGTGGCTCACCAGCCTAAGCCTACAGTAGACACGCGTGCCGGGACCGCACCGCGGTCGAGAAGAAAGGAGGAATACTCCGACGAGGGAGGATTAAAAGGGAACAAGAACTTACCGTTAGAATTAAACATAGAGACATCCCGAAGAGAAGACTAGACTCTGGCAACGGACCTAGTATTATTACATGGTAGCACCACTTCACCGACGACAGCAATGGCACGTAGCACCAGAAACAGCCCAATGGCAGGAGAAAACCTGGCAGTAGGAGAAGCTGAGGACGACACACCGACCGACATCACCGTCACAATGTTGGCTACACAATTGGCAGAGACCCAACATACTGCAGGAACAGATAGCAGCGAGTGATGCACGTTTCCCGAAATCAATTAAAATGTTCCGCTTATGTAAAAAGCGTCCGGAAAATCCTGGTGGTAAAAACTCTGTCCTTTCGTCCAGAGAACTGGTTTCTCGTTTGGTAGTTGATGTAGACATCGAGAGCCTTGGCTTCATCCCTATAGAAAATGTCACTTTCCGACCACACAGAAGAAATGTTCTTTGGAGCGAGTAATCTAAAACAAACCAAAATGTACAATGAATACCACATCATCTACAGAAAAAAGTTTTGACGCGGTGTTGCTCCCGCGTCTATCTCCCAATCCACGCAAACTCATCCACCGCAGTCGAACCTCGTCGCGATGCAGTGGATGCGGGATGCTGCATTTGTTTCGCACCGATCCGGTAGCTCTGTTCCACCGCGGCCGCAGCAGCAAGCTGGCGAGCGAGATCTGTACATTCCTTCAATTCGGCGGCGGCCTGGTGAGCAAGCGCGTGCGTGTCGGTCAGGGTTGATGCTAGGGTGTCCATCTAGAGAAACAGATGAAAGAGATGAGTAAAGAGTAACTAGACGGATTAGTTATTCTGCACGAAGCTCAAAATGGGCGTTTTTTGCTTTACCGATTCGAAGCTCTTTGGGTTCTTCGTCATAAGCCCCTCCATGTTCGCCGCTGTTTCTGTTAGTATCGCTTGTACAGCACCGGGATCCGACACTGTCAGCCCGTCGAGGGGCATTCTCACGACGGAGCGCTTGATGCCGTGCATGAGTTCGTTGTGGGCCGCGTCGAAGGTTTGCAGCGCACCAGTGACAGCTCGCAAAGATTCCTCCTGTCACACGATCGAGAGATTAGAATGATCTTAGTACCACATTTTAGGAAGGGAGTCGATTCCGGTTGAGCATACCTGGGCTTTTAGCGGCTTAATAATCCTGATTGCCTCGTCCATCTGTGCCACTTCCATCTCCGCGTCATGGAGTTCTTGTCGAGCACGCGTCACATTCTTCCACAGTTCGAGCAGTTGTGACTCAGTCCTTCTTGTTTGTTCCGCGCGCGCGTTGCGTGATTTGACGAGCAGGTACTCCCACTGCAAGCATCGGCCCTCAAGCGCCATCATTTGATCGCTCGTCATGTTCTTGGATTCCGAATACACTGGCGGCCGCGATGGTGGTGGAGGTTTTGGTGGTTCTATACGCGTCATACGACGAGGGGCGGCGGCGGTGACTGTTGGGGATGGAGGCTGAAATTTCAAAAGACAGGGGTAAGTTGGTGGGTCGCGAAGTAGCCGACATGATATATATGCTTACGAGAGGTATAGCTGCGGCTCGGTCCAAGATCGCATCAGTGCGTAATGTAGGTTCTCGACGTGTCGGGAGGGGTGCGGTGGTAGGTTTCTCGGCGGCCGGCGGAATGAGTGGGGATGGAGGCTGCAGACATTGAGTAAAAGTATAAGTGACCTTCATACGGTGCTCAGATGAAGGTTGCTCAGCACATTACCAGGGGTATTGCGGCTGCTTGAACGAGATCCCGTTGTGGTGTAATAATACGGGACAATTTCTGTCTGGTGTGGCCAGGCTTGGTGGCATGCGAACCCGTGCCTAAGTTGTAGAAAACTTAATATAACTTCCCTACTACATTGCCTAGAAAATGCACGGCTTACGTGTAGATTGCTGTGCTATCCGTCCAGTGTCACCATGCGATGAGGTCGAAGCTCTGACGGCAGGCGCGGAAGTTTGTTTCATCTGACGGAGCCCCGTACTACCAAGGCCAACATCTCGTCGCAAGGGAACGTGAGTCCCTGTTCTTGCTGCTCCTGCTCCTCTCTGCATGGGAGTGGCTAGCGGTTTGATTCCATTGTTTGCGCGGTACTCCTCCAGAAGCGCTCTTCTCGATTCTGCGTTCACAGCAGGTTTCCGAGATTCACCTGCTGGTGGTGATGTTCTCAGCGTGATCCCGGTGATTTCATTGTTCGCGCGAGACTCTTCCAGCAGCGCTCTCCTCGATTCGGTGTTCACGCCAGCTTTTGGCGGAACATCATCCTTTGGTGAAGCTTTTGTCACGGTAACAGGTGGTCTGGCCGCAGTTAATGGCGCCCGATGTGTCGGCCGCACGATTGTTCCGGGGATAGTTCGCCTTTCTGGCTTTGGCGCCGGCGCGGAGGCCTTTTGCGTTTTGTTGATCGGCGCCGCTGTTGACATGTATCGGGATGCTACCACCCGCCCCTTTCTCACACGTGCAGCGCCTGCGCTCCTGGTCGAGACCACCGATGCAGCGACTGAAGCTGCGGGCGAAACAGGCGATCGTGCTTCCAATTTTGCGACAGAGCTTTGCGTGGGGTTCAAGTATCGCGGTGACGCTGGCAGTTCCCTATCCGACGAGCTGTACGACAATTTTATAGACGCCGCAGACGACCTGCCGGAAGGTGAGAGAGTGTGGCGGATAGGCGTATGCCGTGGAGGTGATTCGGGCGTTGATCGCGGTTGAGTGTTTGTTGCATTATGAAGGACTCGAGACTGACTGCTCTGTGGAGCTGTTGAGAGCGAGGGTGCGGGTGTGCGCGTAGAAATTGCTCGAGTGCGGGTCGAGGTGGTTGCAGCGGACGACGCTTTTAAACGAGCCGTGTTCGTTGTTGTTGGTGAGTTCTCTCCATCGTGGCTCAAGGCTCCAGCCATGCGTTGCCTGCGAGTTTGGTGTACAACATGAGTATGAGCGTTTCATTCCGCGACGTCAAAGGACAGGTGAAGATTGCATCTGACGCCGAACCTGCTGAGAGAGACATTGCCTGAATTTCTTTCCCTTATGCTCATTATTGTGTCGTCAGCGCGGCCATTGGTCAATGCAGCAAGAATAAAATGCAGTGAAAACAGCAGACGCGCATGGCAGAGACAGACACGTCTGGGAATCAGACCCTCGCCTGCGCTGGGTCTTCATAAATGCTCTCGGGCATGGACGCTGAGTTCACACTCCTTGCAGTACCATAGTCAGCAGCACATCAGTGGGAAAGACTGCGGATCCATCTTAATATCTTCATTCACTCACTAGAGAACCCGACCCCTTGACCTTGCTTTGCGCAGTGCTTCGTCAATCAGGTATTGGACCACTTGTGAAAAGCGGTCCAAAGAACATCGAGATTGCCAGAAGGAACTACGATTATTCAATGAATTTTCCCATGTATACATCGTTTCTGGACACAACTATGGCTATCAGGGCTCCCCAATGCGAATGCGGGCCTGTGATTGCGGGACACGTCTTGGGAACCGCGTGGACTTCAGTTGATAGCACTGAAACGCAAGTGAGAAACGAGAGAGAGAGTGGATAACCCTGATGAACGAGTACACACCTGAAAAATAGAAATCTTCTGGATTATAAAGGCCGTCAAGTGCGGAAGCGGGGAGTGGAATCGAGCAGACCGTTCGACAAAGCAGAACAACGTTCTGGATCGTACTGTACGTGACAGCTTTTGTGAAATCTCGAAAAACCAAAAATGAGTGGAGAATCGGGGCATTGATCCCCGTGCCTCCCGCATGCTAAGCGGGCGCTCTACCACTTGAGCTAATTCCCCGGATGCGTCTCGTACAAGAGAGCTAAAATGGATCATATTAAGTGCACTACACTGCGTCCTCCTCGAAGATTCGAGCGATGTAGACAGAGCAACTTCAACATTCCAACCCACTCACCTTCACCACAACACCCAAATACAAACGCAAAAGGTCGCAAGAAACGGCTCATCAAATTACGCTGTCGAGACCTCCTTTCCGCACAGTCGTGCTTGATTGAGGGCGTAATCAACAAACACGTACACGCTTGCGTGACCCACCCACCCAAGTTGACTCAACACTCCATAAACATTCCAAGGTGGTTGGTGCTTTTTTTTGAAATATAATCGGACAAAGCTACGAAGGCCCGGCGCATGCAGCTACGACAGTGCGGTGTTTCGTTTTCAAGCCTGCATAGCTGACTGTAATAGTGTGTCAAACTCAGGAGGAGATCTTTGTTGAATTTCACAAAAGAGCAAGCAGAGGAAGCACAGCTTTGGAAATTCAAAGGTCTACCAACCCTGTTTAACGGTCGCCCACGGTGTCGAAAGCGAAAGCCATCCCGCTGCAACGCATGGGCAACTCGGGCGATACCGTCACGGCGGACTTTCCGTCCACTGACGACTTTCCCGTGGAACCGTCATGGGAGGACGAGCTTGACGAAGAGGACTTTGACGTTGCACGCGGGGGCGAACAGCGGAAGGACTTGTCGTTCAAAGATATGGTCTTGCTGACCATCTGCTTAACGGGGGTGCAGATAACATGTAAGCGGGAGAGCAGTAGATATGTTGCGCTTGTGACTCGAGCGATTTCCGGGGGGAGAGACTGACGCCTGTTTGCCTCCCAGGGACTGTGGAGCTGGCGTACGGAAACCCGTATCTGCGGGAACTGAATCTGTCCCCGGCTCTGTCTGCGCTCGTGTGGTTAGCCGGGCCGCTGTCAGGGCTGCTGATTCAACCCATCGTTGGCGTGTATAGCGACAAATGCGGCCTGCGGATAGGGAAAAGGAGGCCTTTCATGATCGCTGGCGGCGCGTTGGTTCTTTTTTCAATCTGGCTGATAGGCTACGCAGCCGAGATTGCGCAGATGCTGACGGGATCCGTAGATCTCAAAACCGTAAGTGATGTAAACTTCCATCCGTCAGGGACCGCCATGTTAACATGATCTGTAGAACGAGACGCTGACTATATTATCAGCTGTAATTGGCTTTTACTTCCTCGACTTTTCCATCAATGCCGTTCAAGCCTCGTGTCGTTCTCTCATCGTCGACGTCGCGCCCATGCACCAGCAAGAAACCGCCAACGCGTGGGGTGGTCGTATGATCGGCGTTGGTAACGTTGTCGGATACTTCCTCGGATTCCTTGACCTGCCCAAGTTCTTCCCGTTCTTTGGAGACAAACAGATGAAGGTGTTCTGCTGGCTGGCGAGCGTGTGGTTTGCAATTTCCCTTGCCATTACATGCTTGGCTGTTAGAGAGAAACGGTACATCCCGAAGGAGAGAGAAAAGCGACGCGCTTGGTATGAACCATTGCTGGGTATCACCAAAGCCTTGCGCGGTCTCCCTGGTCCCATTCAGAGCATCTGCAACGTCCAATTCTTTGGATGGATGGGGATCTTCCCATTCCTATTCTATAGGTACGCACACGATTCCTTTAGAGTTCTTGGTCTGAGATTCTTTGCTAACCGCAACTGGTCATTAAGCACGACCTGGGTCAGCCAGAAATCCATGAGCTTCTCCCCTGTCAATCCGCTGGAATCGGGCGATACTGCAGAAGGCACGCGAGCCGGATCCTTTGCCATGCTCATTTACTCTATTGTCTCAGTTATAACGGGTTTCCTCCTCCCTCTGATATCCGTCCGCAGCTGGGACATGGAGGACGACAACAACGATGAAGAGCTCGGATACGGCAACCGCAACTGGACAACCACCTGCCGCAGCGCATTCCATCGCATGCTGGGCCTACCCCCGTTGTGGGCTTTCAGCTTTTGGCTTTTTGTCACCCTCATGTTCTCCACCGCCCTCGTCCACTCGGTTGGGCCCGCCACTTTCCTCATCTCGTGCGTTGGAATATGCTGGGGAATCATGCAGTGGGTTCCCTTCACATTATTAGGCGAATGCATCAATTACTATGCAGAGAACCCTGACGAGCTCGCCAATTCCCCGCTGGCCGCGCGACCGGGATACGCGAACGTACCAGAGGAGGAAGACGAGGATGGTCATCACAATGTTCATCCCAATCTAGATAAAACACTAACTGTCAGCGACTTGCTGGCCCAAAAGCCATCATCAGGATTATCGCCGCCCCCTTCGCCGCCTCCGCCTTCCCCACCCACCACGGCCGCCGCCTCATCTTCAGTTGCGCGCGTTCCAGCGTCCGCGACAGCAACCGCAGATGCCACCGCTAGTCCTCAGCAACATCAACAACAGCGTCGGCGCTCTTCTGGGGTCTCATCGCACCGCGGCCCATCGCTCGACGCCGGAATGGTCCTGGGCATCCACAATATTTACATTGTCATGCCCCAATTCTTCGCCACCTTCATGTGCAGCGTCATCTTTACGTTGTTCGCGTACCTCGAAAAACGCGCTCCAGCCGTTCCTGGAACCCACGCCGTAACAAGTTTCAACAGCGATGGATCAACCGCGTTGACCGAGTTGCCGGCTGGTACTGACGGGGAAGTGATGCACCCGGATCCGTACGATGCCGTCGGCTGGGTGCTGCGACTCGGGGCGGTGTCGAGCATCTTTGCAGGGTATCTGGCATTGAGACTGAAAGAAGTGCGACGGCATGGACCGAAATCCCCGGGCGCGCCACGCGTGGTGCTCGTGCCGGGTGGTCATTGACTAATAGCGCAAGACGAAAACAAAAACAAATAGAGCTTGGGGCTGCCCATTGAGATGGGGCACCAGGAGTTTTCTTGTTGGAAAGGAGTTGTTTTTCTGTTGGAGCGCTTTTTGTCTTTCTTTTCCCTCCTTTCTTTCCGAACAAGTTGCATTCCCGTTTTCTTTTGTGATTTCACCTATATTTTCAAGTTGAATCATTATTGAAATACAGATATGCATTGTACTTTCCGTCTGATTATGTCGATGATTTTGGACGGTTTTTGATCGCCGGGGGAAAATGACATGTAAAGGCACACGAAAAATGAGCGAACATTATGTAGTGACTGATCTTCTATCCATGTACAGTGAAAAATAAAACGTTGATGTGACAGTATCTATGCTAAGAGTTCGACATTGTTTTTGAACCTTTTCACTGGAACTTCAATGAAACCGAGTTGACGCAGTGTCGCTCATCGATCGGGTTCTTGAAGCCTTCTCCCTTGAACAGATGTCCTAGATGTCCACCGCACTGCAACACCATCAAGAGATGAGGAACTGATCAAGCCCAACGAGAAATAACAAAGGTGCGCAATGCCATTAGCTACTTACCGCTGAGCAAACAATCTCGGTGCGTTCCATGCCATGTGAGGTGTCGGTGTGTCGGGTGATAGCGCCAGGGATTGCGTCTATATAGAAAACCAAGTTAGAAAAGCTCCAATATGAACCTTGTTTGCTTTTTGTTCTTACCAAAGAATGCAGGCCACCCGCATCCGGAATCGAACTTGTGTTTGCTCGTGTATAGAGGGGTGTTGCAGCCGGCGCATGTGTATGTACCTACAACATCCACCAACAGTAAATAAGGGCACGAGGGTCGACTGCTAGGCGACGAGTGCGAGGTACCTTCGGCAGTGTGCTTGTTGAATTCGCCAGTACCCGGGGCCTCGGTTCCTTTTTCACGGAGGACTCTGAATTGCTCTTTGCTGAGGACGGCACGCCACTGTGGGGAGAGATCACTCTTTTAATGATATTGTCCGCGCGTTGTGATGCATGTGCCTTCTATTCACCTCGTCTTCGGATTTCTGTACGCTCATTTTGGGGGTCTGTGTGGGCAAGTGTTTTGGGATTGTTGTTGTGAATGTGCGGAGGAGGAATGTGGGTTTCTTTGTGAATGTTCGAAGCATGAAATGTGTGGAAAGGCAAGTGTGGGGAAGAATTGTCAGAGGGCGGCGTGTGAGGTCATGTCCATTTGCATGAGAGACTTGATTTGGGAATGGCTTGGCCGACTGGCGCAGCAAGGAAAGTCATCAAGAGTTTCGTGGGTTTCGACATTGCGCTTTCTGGCGACAAGGGAAACGGTGCAAAGATATACTAGTCAGATAGTACTTATACCCAGATCTGTGCTGACAGAAAGAGAACAGAGGTTTGTGTTGATGTGGTCTGGAGATGTACGGTTCCTGCCGGCTTAGAAGGCGACAATGCTGACTGCTGGCTTTCGAGCCCCCTCCCCGTAGGTTCTCCGTCCGTGTACAGAAAGATCATTCACATTCCACTCACCGCTCTTACCCGATGAGCTCCACGAACGGCACGCCCGATGACCCGATGGAGGTTTCAGTGGTAAAAACCGAGCCAGCCGCAAACAGTGCCGTTGATGGCGACTCTCCCAATGCAGACACCGCGCCGCACAACATAAAGTCAGAACCACCAGAAGGTGCGAGCCATGAGGACAGTGAGAAGAGTGAGGAGGAAGAGTCAGAGGAAAATGTGGCTGTGGAGAATGAGAATGAGGATCCGGCGCCAGCGACAGGACCGGAAAAGCAGACTCGCCAGGAGAGGGATACGATCAAGAAGGATCGGAGTCTCGCGGAACTGTTGTTGATGATGGATGAATATAAACCTGTGGTATGCGACAATCAATCACGTTTCACCATCCCTGATATGCGTTGGAGGTCTTGACATTGCTCCTTCACATGATTGAAGATTCCCGACGCCGTAACCGACTACTACCTGTCTCGCTCCGGTTTCGAATGCGACGACGTGCGCGTCAAACGTTTGCTAGCGCTCGCTGCTCAAAAGTTCGTCTCCGACATTGCGGTTGATGCATTGCAATACTCCAAAATAAGAGGTCAAGGACCCGCTAGTGCGAAAGACAGGAGGGCCACGCAGAAGGAGAAACGCACAGTGTTGACGATGGAGGATCTGTCGGCGGCGTTGGCGGACCACGGGGTCAATGTCAAGAAACCCGAGTATTATTTATGATTTATTTATTGATCTGGGCAATTGCTGTGGTGTGGGGCCGCTGGAGCAGCATGCTCCCTCTTTTCTTGTACATATGTATTTGACTGGGTTCATAAAATCAACCCACTCGCAGCTTTTTTATCGCGGTGATGGTTCTCTCCAGAAGCGTATCTATGTAGCCACCTTTTCCGTTCTCATCTGCGCGCGTCCCAACATGCGGCCGTGCAGCCGCGTATTCCGCCCACAGCGCATGTTCCGGCACGTCGTCATCTGCAGCGGGTATCGGCACTCGTGGGTCGTTTATGGCACTTGCAGTTGCGGCAGCCCAGCACCGCGCAGTTGTTGCATTGTGGTACCCGCCCCCACCCAGAATCAAGATGGGGCAGCGGTCGGGTACAGTCCTTTCCTGTTGCGTTCGAACGATAGTGTCTGGAAGGCCATGCAGGAATGCAACAACATCCGCAAACACATTCGGATTTAAATTCCACCCTTCACCTCTCTCATCCCCTTTCCCACCACTCAAGTTACCGTTCGCGCCATCCGCGCCGCATTGTAAAACGATGCAATCTGGGTCATAACAAGCATAGATCTCGCTCACGACGGACTTGACGACGTGCATAAAAGTGGGCGAGCGGAGGCCGCGCCGTAAAGGGACGTTAAGGGCATGGTGGGTGCCCTTGCCGCGCCCTACGGATGAGGAGCCGCCTGTGCCGGGGTAAAACCCGAGGTCGTGGAGGTGGAAGGAACAGGTGTAGACGCGCGGACTGAATAGGAAGGCGGATTCAACACCTGATGGAAGCGCATTCCGATGTGAGAATGCGTGCGTGGTGATTGAGATATTGAGTATAAGAGCCTATGACGTACCATCCCCGTGATGCACGTCGATATCGAGATAGAGGATCCGCTTGAATCGGCGTTGCAACTCGATGATTCCAATGACAATGTCGTTAACGTAGCAGAAGCCAGCTGCGCGATCTCGAGTGGCATGGTGTCTGATATGATGCACGTCTGAGCGTTCGTTGGCCTTCAAAATATCGGATGACCTGCCCGCAGGTTCGTACCTTCCTCCATCCCAGTGGATCGCAACGTCCACCGACCCATCCACCAACGCTCGTGCACCGGCAAGTGTGCCCCCAACCACGAGAGACACGTAGGTAGCCAATCCATCAAATACAGGACAATCACTGGGCGGTTTAGAGATCAGTGACCCGGTCTCACGCGTCTTTGGGTGTACGGTTTGCTCTCACTGCTGCAGTCCAAATTGCTCGCACTCGGCTTTGGATGTATCTGATTCGATTTTACGTTCATCAACGGTTGTCAAGAAGTCTGTTTCAACAGGGCATGTCTCATCGTTAGAGAGAAGTCTCATGAGTTTCGCGTAGGCGAGGGTAATGAGCATACCGTACCCACAAAGGCGTCCGAATGTCCCCTGCAAAGCTCTTCCTTTGTTGGAAGCGCCGGGAGAAGATGTCTGGAAACGAGCAGACAGGACAGTTTAGGGAGAGCCAATTTCTCCTAACGCTGTAACGTGGGCGTACATCATGTGTTTGGGAAATCCATAAGCGGCTATGAGGGAATGTGCAAAGGTAGACTATAACAAGGTCAGTTTGACAGCAATTGTGAGCTGGTATGCAATGCGACTCCTGCGCAGAAAGCATACCCGCATAACATTGGAGGGGAGCCTGTCGGCGGCTCTTCGAAGGGGATCGCTAAAGACATAGCCCACGCGTGGAGGCGAGCGGGTCGCAAGTGCTGGCGATGCTGGTCGAGGTGGTAGCGATGTGGTCGCAGTCAATGCACAAGTGCTGCGTTCTGTCGGTAGTTGCAGGTCTACCGATTGCAGCTGTGAAGACTCTGCCGAGACCATTATTGTTCCTTGAATTAAATGCGGGATGCACTGAAAAAACAAATAACAAGAAAGTCTTGGGGAGGAGGAAGCTCAAGGGCGAGACTGTGGCTATGCAGTTCATTCGCATTCAGATGCGCCACACCAGAGTCAATTCTGGCATGCCGTCATCCGTCCTTCAGATCTGTTTGAAGCGCAAAAGTCTTGGCCCAAAAGACTCTGCTTTGTTTTCGTGTTCTCCATTTCTGTCGTACGTTGCCCAACATGACCTTCTTTTCGCAGAAGGACATTGTCGCCCTGAAAAAATACAAGTACAGCGGTGTCGACAAATCTATCCTTTCTCGCTACTTCGTACGTGGACCCTCATCTATTAGCTTATTGTCACCCCGCTTACCTTTTGTCTCTTTCTTTAGCTCAACCCCTACTGGTGGAACAACCTGGTCAAGATCTTTCCATTATGGTTTGCGTGCGTATAGAACAGGCACTCCGCCACGTTTCGTGGGCAGCGCTTCTGGACTTCTGACGCTTTCACAATTGTTTTGCGTCTCTAGACCAAATCTTATCACGCTGACCGGACTCGCTCTCGTCGGTCTGAACCTGATGATCCTGCTGTACTACTCGCCCGACCTTGTTGAGCCCTGCCCGTCGTGGGTTTACTACTCGTTCTCCATCGGACTGTTCATATACCAATCGCTGGACGCCATCGATGGGAAGCAAGCTCGGAGGACCGGCACCAGCGGCCCGCTCGGAGAGTTGTTTGACCACGGCTGTGATGCTCTGAACACTACGCTGGCCGGTATCTTGGTCGCAGCTGCCCTCAACCTGCACCAGTCTTGGTGGTTGGTGATCAGCGTCATGTCTGCGCTCGCCAACTTCTACTTGAGCACTTGGGAAGAATACCACACCGGAACATTGTACCTCGGTTACTGCAGCGGCCCTGTTGAAGGCATCGTTCTCGTTTGCTTTATTTTTGCCGCTACAGGCTACTTCGGTGCGTGGTCCTCTCGGTCAATCACAACTTTCCCATTTTTGGCAGCATCTCATCTGGTTTCTGCATCTCAAATATAGGACCTGGAGTGTGGGACACCCATATTGGAACTGTCGTGCCCAAACTCGCATCTGTCGTGCCCCAAGTAGTGTCCGACATCAAACTCAGCCAGCTCTTCCTGGGAATGGGAGCTGCAATCTTGGTGTTCAACATTGTTGGCAGGTAACGTCAACGTCCGCGGGCTTCTCGGTCATCTCTCTTCTACTTGTGATCATCTTTACTGATCGATTTTCGTGTCTGCATAATAGCGCTCACAACGTTCTGGAAGCATGCCGCAAAGACCGCACCAAAAAGCTTCCTGTCGCGCTCATGGGTCTGATCCCCTTCGTCGCATTCACCACGGGAGTCTGGGCGTGGCTCTACCTCTCCCCCTCCATTCTCAACACCCATCTAATTCCCTTCATCCTCATGGTTGGCTGCCTCTTTGGCCACCAGGTTGGCAAAATGATCGTTGCCCACGTCTGCCACCGTCCCTTCCCTTACTTTGACGTCCCGACCGCGTCCGTGTTGGCCACCGGCATCCTCTCCGCACTCGTCTTCCGCAATTGGGACGAAACCAAGGGTGAAGAATCCGAGCCGCTCATCAAGCAGGACTTTCCGCGACAGCTCGCCACCCACACACAACACTTGCTGCACAAGACGTTTGGACATGTCGACACGGTCGATGACGCAAAGTTCATGGAAGGGGTCGTCGTCCATGTGCTTCTCTGCATCTGCGTCTTCACCTACCTCCGATTTGCACTGCGCATCATCAACGAGTATTGCGAGATCTTTGACTGCTGGTGCCTGCGCATCAAGAAGAAGCCGGACCAGAAGAAAGCTAATTAGAGGAGAACGCAAACAAATAGACTATCCGCTCTGTCGTCATCCGTAACATATTATCCCCATAACTCCACGCGCTGTGTTTGCCGACAGACTTCGAACATCCATGTTCTTCCGTTCTTTTGCATGCTTTTGATTAGTATTTTTTGTTCAAAGTCCCGCGTGTCCTTCAAAATCCCCTTCGCCATAGGCTGGCTGTGTCCTGTCAAAAATGACACTCATGAAAGAATGAGTGTTTCATCAGAATGTGTACGAATCACTCGTAATATCACAACCCAGAAAACCCGCAAACGCGTACGTGTCATCGCCCTCTCGCTTCACGCTACACCGCAAACAACCCCAAATGCCTCCACAACCATTACCCCGGCTCCCCTCCGTTCTCTCCTCCGCCCGCTCGGCCGCACCGCAAAACACCGTCCCGATAGATCCCAGCCTGATCGACGATGTCGAGCGGCATGCCCAGGAATTGTCAAACGGGGTGTATGCGCTGGTCGCGAATTTGAAGACAAGGATGGACGAGGTTCGTATATTGAGACGCAAACATGGACGTTGCTGGATAGTGGCGGGAAGGCGCATAATGATGTATGGGCGGAGGATAGGACGCTCGGGGGTGGCGTGTAATGTCTTTGGTGTTACGAGGAGGGATAGTATTGCGCCGCTAGAGTAGCGTTTGGAGAGGCGCACTGCATCTCAACAGCCAAACCAGCATCCTATGGTGACTGTAAGAGTCGCAATGCCGAAGGGGGAGACCGTGGCATTAAAATGGAATGGCACATCCGCAAGACTTCGCACCCATCGAGGGAGATATGGAGTACCACGCCACCTTGGATGATCCCCTGACCGATCTCCTTTCCTCTTTATCTTACCTCACCCCTCAGATTACAAGCTGCACCACCACCACTGTCAGCGTCACCCGGGACGCCGCCGTCAACCTATCCACATCCGCAACCGAATCCATGCGGCAGATGGACATCCTTATTGACGCGGTGATGGAATTGAGGGGAGATATGGGTGTGATTCAAACATTGGCTACGCAGATGTATGTGCTTTAAAATAATGTGGTGTTTGACACCAATTGGGATGAAATGACTGACTTGCCCGTTTCGAACAGAAAATCGGTCAAGGAGTCGTTGGATGGCTTGGAAGCTATCATTGGGAAGGGCTAGAAAACTTTAATGATTTGGAGTTTCATCTTGTCGTGCGTTGGTGGTTAGTTTCCCTGCCATTGCTCTATGCTAGGAGTCTGATGCAGGCCTACCCCGAAGCCGGCTTCAGCAGCCCTACCTCACCGTTCAGCCCCACCAAAGGGTGCATCAGCAGGTCCCGGCGGAACGCATCTTGGAAATTCGAACAATTGAATGATAGATTGAAGCTTGGCACCGACAGAGCAATGTAGTACTAAATACGTGCTGTTCTGAAATAGTCCACTTGGCATCTCTCGCCACAAGAAATGTTACAATCGAAGCTGTCGAGGGATATTTTGGTGTTCCGCTGATTGACTGACTGCATGGCTGACGGGCATTCATGCGATCCGACGGCGTTCCTCATAAGAGACTTGCGCTTACCGGCCCTTTGAGATAACTTTTTTTTGTGTATCGATTGGAATTAAAAATTGTCTCCAGCTCCTGATGAACATAAAAACATTGTGTTCGGCGTATTTGTTTCATTGTAGTAGAATATTTTATTGAAAATCACATGTTATACTCTAACACCGAGAACCTACAAGAGATAGAAACCTACAAGAAATAGATATTTCTTGTATGAGAATGAGGTCCGAAGCCGCGGGCACTTCAGAGAACACTAGGTCATGGGGCAACCCGAGTACACCCATTGGCACACATAGTACTGCCAATCCGCCGAGATTCTAGTGACTGACGAGCGCCTTGACGGAAAGCAAGCAGCCAGTAGATCCCAACGTTTGACTCCGAAGAGGACAGGGAGGGTAACCTGATGTATGTTACAGGGCCCTATGACCACATCGACGGGTACATCTTCAAAGACTGTTGCTTGTAACCAGAGCGGTTGGGCGCCGGCGCGCAGGTCTTCTGGATTGCCAGGGCGAACACATTCAACGCACCAGAAAGACCCGCGACTAGTTACAGCGCTGTCGGCTTGGATCTCAGGACTGGAGCCTTATCCTGCAGCGTGCACTCTGCAGTCCCAATGCAACTAGTCAACACATGTGACTAGATCTGTTTTACGGTTTTTCAGGCCGTGCAGCAGTACCGTCATACTCTCAAACCGTCGGCTTCATAACCAGCCAAAGCCAGTCGTGATGAAGCGTAAAGATTCGGAGTTCACACGATAGCATCCTGAAATTCCATGCCGAGCGGGCAATGAAGCGATGTGCCAACTATGACATTGTCGAATGCATCATGTCTGAAGCCGACAAGAAAGGCATGACAAGACGGGCCGTTGGTCCCAGCTGACAATGAGACAGACGTGGCACGCGGTTTGGCGGAATCTAGCGAAAAGATGGCGGAAGAAGTTAGAATCAAATAAGAGTTGCTGAAACCCCAACGCCTCAACTCATGAATGCTTACCTCCTGAAAAGAACTGTCAAGGAAGTCTTGGTGGTGCACACACCTGACGGTGCGCTGGTTGGCGAATCTAACGGAAGCGTGGCAGAAAAAGTTAGGATGAGAAAAGTTTCTTGCCCCAATGTCGCAATTTATGAATGCTTACCCTCAAAAAGGAACAGTCAACGCTGTCTTGCTGATGTGCACACCTGACGGTGCGCTGGTTGGCGAATCTAACGGAAGCGTGGCAGAAAAAGTTAGGATGAGAAAAGTTTCTTGCCCCGATGTCGCAATTTATGAATGCTTACCCTCAAAAAGGAACAGTCAACGCTGTCCTGCTGATGTGCACAGATGGTGGTACGTGAACCTGTAGGACAAAAGTTAGAATGGATCAATATCGCTGCAACTCGAGACGGATCTAACCATTGCTTACCTGATGTGGCAAACTATGCATGCTGATCAAACAATTGCGGGGTCGGGTCGGGTCGTGTGCATCTCGTCTCATTGCCAACTGGGCGGTCCGTAGGGTGCACTCACTCAATAAGTCTAGTGTCGGTCACAAGACTTACCTGAAGTGATGTTCAATGGCAACGCGATGATGCCTCGAGATGATCGCGGACAACGAGATGCCGCAAGATCGGAGCGAGATCGAGAAGGTAGAGGTCAAAGAAAGCATGGGAGGAGCATTAGATGGCGAGGAGGAAGTAAGTCGATGGATGGGTGGGTGGGTGGGTGGATGGGAAGAAAGATGGAGAGAACGGAATGGGGGGAGGCGAGCAGATGGGCTCCTTTTATAGCTGAGAGACAGTGGGAGGGGAAGTCAAGAGAACGCGTCCTTCTCAATTGGACGCGATGTCCGGACATGCAATTTGCCTTGTTATGGAAGGTAATTGAATTTGTGCGCTGCTAAGCCATGCACTTTGTCTTTTCTCGTGGATATGAGAGGCACAGCCACAACTACATGTCTGAATGGTCTCCTAGGATTTCGAGAGACTCGCACGTTGAATGGAATCAACAAGCCTCGAGATGTTTCTAGTCACCAAAGCTTCGAAAACAATGTGGAGAGATGTGAGTGGGACGTTGTCTATCTCCTTGTGCGGCTAAGACAGAGGGGAGGGCCGGAGCGGAGAAAACACGTCCTGAAGGAGTTATCGGAAGATGGATGTAAATCTATTTCAAGAGAATCACCGCGAACGCGAGCAGGGCTTCTGTACAAAAAAAAAGAATCCAACATGCATGAAAAGAACACAGCCATTTTTTATTTCGACCATACCAAAAAATGTACAAAAAAAAAGAACCCAACATGCATCAAAAGAACACAGCCATTCTTTATTTCGACCATACCAAAAAAATGAAAAGAAAAAACAAAGAAGCAGTGTTGCAAGGATGGTTTGATGTGGATGACATCGTGTGCAGCCTGGAGCGCATAGAAAACAGTGTGTGCAGACATTGAGGGTATACTGGGAACTAGGGATACGCATATGGTTTCACTGGCTGGGGGGGGGGGGGGGGCTAGGTGTGCTCTGCTTTGAGATGCGATCCTGATCTCATCAGAAGTCTCCCAGATGCGCCGTTCCCTCGTCATCCACAATCACAACATCATCGCTACTACTGCCAGCATTATCGTCAATAAGGGCGAGGCCCGGCGGTATCGACTGCTGACCGGCCGGCGGCGGCGGTGGCGGTGTGGTGACATTGATAGCTGTGGCCGATGTCAGCATCGCGGTGGGTGTCATGCTGGTCGTCATTGAATCCTCGTCACCATCCAGCACGCGTTTGACGTCCGCAATCCACCAACTGACGACCGGGTTGAGTCTCAGATCCTCGGAGAGGAGGGCCGCATCTTCGGGTTCTGAAGTGGTGCTGTTGTTGATGACAAGCGGGGGAATGGTTATAGCTGATGGCGATGATGGTGGAATCAAGAATGATGTTGTGTTGGGGTTCCGTGTCGACAATGGCTGTAATGCGTCTATTTCCGAGAGCAGCACAATACGCTTCCCATTTCTGCCGTTCGATGAGGAACCCGCGGGTTCCTGCGCCGAGTCGTGCGAGGAGGAGGATGCGCCGGGCCGCTGGTGCGTGGCCCGGGAACCATTATTGCTGATGCTAGAGTGGCCGTCGAATTGATTTGCCATTATTCTGGCGGGATCCGGCGGCAGTGGATGAAGGAGAGTCACTGATGATGGAGCGAGTATTGATGGAGAGGACGCCTGTCGTTGCTGTGGTTGCAATGGCTCCTTTGCTTGGGCCGCGCGCCACGCTGCAGTCCAGTTGTCGCGCATAGCCGTGAGGTTCAGCACGCGCTTCCTGTCCGGGGTATCCGCACTGATCGTTCCAAATCTCGAAAACAGCAGCCGAACAGTTTCCGACGCCGTCCCTACATCGAGAGGCGGATCTGGCGGGACAACACCTCCGGCCGGTGGATAATCCACACTGAACCGTTTCAGCTTCTTGCAGCCAACACAGAGATGGAGGAATGGTACGAGGTCTTCTGATCTCAGAATCTTTGGGCAGAAGCTGACGTCCAATTCCTCGAGATTGCGGGCGTGGCGGGCGAGGGAACTTAGTCCGTGGATGGTGGGATTTGGACACCGCGACATGTCAAAGAATTCGAGATTAGGGCAACGGGCAGCGAGCTCGTGGACGCAGGTGTCTTCAATGCGCGTGCGTCCCGCATCGAGGTACGTGAGTTTCGGACACGATCGGGCCACCGCAATGATGAAGTCGTTCGAGAGCCGGTTGTTACTCGATATGATGAGTTTGTTGAGATGGGTGAATGCTACTGATCTGACTTCGCGGCCCATCGTGACGGGCGGCCATACCAGGACGCTTAATGAGCGCAGTTCCTTCCCTTCGGTCGCCACGGTGGACAGCATTTGTTGAGCACGTTCTGCATTGAGCGGGACGCCGCGCAGGCGAAGTCGTCGAAGGCGTTTGCTGCGCTGCATCAGGACGCGGAGATCATCACAGAAATGGCGGAGCGATTCAAGATCGTTGGGCTGGGCGCCTTCCTCCATTGGCAGATCGAGCCAGAGATCCATGAGCTGATTGTTGTGTTCTGCAATCGTCCCGAGGAGTTGGTCATGAAGAGAGGGGATATAAAGCGCAAGACTTTGTAACCGAGGAGAGCGCTGGAAATCAGATCAAATCGATGTCAGTAACATACCAGCAGCAATGAGACCGCAATTTCCCACCTTTAGCAGGTATTTGAGCCCGAACGCCGTACATCCCATGCACTTGGTGAGATGCAAGTCTGTGAGAACCGGTCCGAACTTCTCCGCCAGCGCCGCGCACTGAGAGTCCAGCACTGCTATGCCGGCCAATTTAAGCCAAAGTGAGAATGACGGCGGGGTGATACGTATCAGCCGCTCGAGGAAAGCGGTCGCCGTGGCCTGCAGCGGAATGGTAACTTCCTCGACTCGCAGCGTTAGGCCCAGGTCGCGGACCTTGGGGAAGTACTTTATGATTCCTGGCACCAGCTACGAGTAACAATACATAGTCAGAATATCGGTTGGCTTTTTTCGTATTCCCCTTTGTTCTGAGCCTCTCACCTCGACAATTCGTGCAAAATCATCCGTCGACCTTCGGGATATGAACTCATTGTTCTTGAGATGGAGTTGAATGGCTACGGCACGCGGGAAAGACGCATAGTCATGACTTTGTCCAGGACGAGACAGAGTCCGCCACAGCTTGTCAAGCGATCGTACAATCAATGCCAACGGGAAATTGCTGCATGGAGAGCAGTGTTAATCAATCCCCTTCCTCACCTGGATCACCTCAAAATCCTCCAGTTACTTCATACCTTCTCGGCGCAATCCTTTCCCACAGAACCGGCAACGCGCAAGCAGCCCACTCCCGATCTACCAATGCATTGTTCAAAAACTGCCGTCTCGAGTTCGTATACGCATATCGCAGCACATGCGTCAAAATCTCTGGCGGCAATCTAAATGTGCGACGCACGCCACGGACGGCAACAAACGGTTCCGTATGTCCCACCAGTGCGGCATCGGCAGTTGTTATACTTGTGGTACTGTCGTTGTTGGTTTCGTTCAACTCGTCACTGGAATCGTAGGGTGAGACGCCGACGAGGTCAGCGTCCTCGTTGGCGGTTAAGGCGGACGCCCAGAGGGATGTGGCAGGCGGTGTTGAAGCGGCAGGTGGCGGGTGATGCGAGTTGCTGCCCTGGTTCAGCATGGTGTATAGGTGTGTTGGTTCTCTACGGCAAGAAGTTGTGGGGAGTGTCAAATGTGGTGGGAGTTCAGCTCGCCCTGGAACGCCGTGCTGTGCTGGACGGTAGGATGAGCGATCAACTCCGAGTTGACAGCCGTCGAGAAAGTTCGCTGTATCTGAAGCAGTGGAAAGCAGTAGCTGCGCGACGTCTGGTTTCTCTGTAAAGCAGAATAGTTTTGGCCGACGGACGTGGAACGGAAAAGAACAAGGGAAAGACGGAAAGCAGGAGGCTTCGATCACTTGCGCGTCTGTTCGACTGCGAGTTGCCCCGTCACGTCCCTTCGACTTCTGAACCTCTCAAGTTCGCAACATTAATTCTCCATACACATAATGTCAACCGCCTCGAAAGTAACCTTTGCGCTCTCCTGCCTTGCCACTGCAACGACCGTCGCAACAGTACACTACATGCAGAACCTCGATTTCAAGGTATCTCGTTCATTTGCCTCGAGGTATTCGCCAATGTTTGCTCAAATTTATTTTTTTTCCCGTATGGTTTCAGGCACGACGAGTCGGTATTGTCCGCGACGACGAGAAACGAGCGCAGCGGAAAGAAAACGTGCGAGAACTGGAGCGGCAAGAGAACCTGAGAAAACAGTTGGAAAAGGACCAGCATGTTGTTGAGCAGGCGTAGGCGGATGTACATTGCCCGACGTTGGTTCGCAAGGAGCCCAAACCAGCCTTGCGGACTTCTCTTTTTTTGGATATCTCCTTCTCTTGGCACGTAGAATTAGACGGGACGCGAAATGAGAGTCTGTGGTTATCTAGCCCATGTAGATAGTATTTATGGGACATGGAAGGATCGGTGATGGAATGATTCATCAAGAAGTATTACCAGTATCATAAGATCATTACATGCACTTCTCTCTACGACCTGCGACACAAGCTTCTCTGCCAACAATGAACACTCATCCACCCTAACCCTGCCAATAACTCAACTCCTGACACCGGGCCCACCACCAGGGTGCAAGTGCTGCAAGGATTTCAATCTGTTGAGTAGATCCGCCACCGACTCGCTGTTATTGGTTCCCGGCTGTTGTTGCTGTTGCTGTTGTTGTGGTTCCTGTCCCGATTGGGGTTGCTGCTGTTGAGCCTGTGATTGTGAGAACCTTTGCAGACCGGCGTTCGGCTGCACGTTTTGGACGCCGCCGCCCGGAGCCAGAAGCTGCTGCCGCTGCTGCTGCTGCGGGGTATTCTGCTGAAGCGATTGCTGTTGTGGTAGTGGCTGCTGCTGCTGTCGCTGCTGCAAGGGTAAAACGGGTGCAGCCATTTGTCCCTGCGACCCACTCAGCAACGACTGCAACATGCTGGCGAGGTTCTGTTGTTGTGGTTGAGCAGCATTTGGGGCTCCCTGTGGTTGCTGAACAAGCCCGGCCAACCCTCCTAATCCCAAGGCTGCCAAAGTGTTTGCACCAGCAGCTCCTCCTCCCAAGCTCTGGGTCAGTTGCGCAAGCTGTTGCTGTTGTTGCTGCTGCTGCTGTTGATGCAGCGCCGTGACCAAAGTCAAGAGTGTCTGTGCGTCCAATCCACCAGCTCCGCCTTGCGGTAATTGCTGCTGTAGTCCGCCCAATTGACCGCCCAGTAAGCTTGCCAAAACGGCTGGCGTTACTCCTGCTTGTTGTTGGGGTTGTTGTTGCCCGAGGGCCGGATGTGCCGCTGCGACCCCACTAACCAGTGGCTGAACTATAGGACGAACAGATCGATCTCGAAGGAACAACAGGGCAGCAATTTCAGGATTGATGTTCTCGTATTCTAATGAGGAAAAGAGAAGCAACCAAGAACTGAGCATTTGGCAAAAGCAAACAGTTGGCGTACAATGTTAAACGCACCAGCAACGGTGTTCCCGAGTTGGAATATCTGCATAGATGCGGTTTTGGACACCGCGTGCCTGCGTTCCAAAAATACCACACCGCGCACGCCTTCCGCAATCATCTGGCTCACGAGGTCTCGCAGCGGAGTGCCTTGATCGAGACTCATTACGTCAACTTTGATTCCAGCATTGCGGACAGTGTATTCAACTTGGTTGACGTAATTCCTAAGATGACCGATGTATTGGACGTTAATTCAAACCATTCATTAACCAGTTAACCATGTGAAGGCTGTTTTACCTGTCCATTTCGGTTAAAACAATGATCTGACATTCGGGGACATTCGGCACCATACGAAGCGGCAGCGGATACACTCCCGATCCCACTGGCGCAGCGGAGATGGTAGGGTTGGGCAAAGGCACGTTCTTGTAAGAGTTGGCAGGCCCGCTGGACGACGGGGCAATGTTTGCACCAAGCTTCCCATCTCCCTCTGGTCCCCATTTGCTAGCTTTCGCGGACGATGGACGTTGCGGCGACAATGATCTGCGATTGCGGTTGCCGCCCCGAGACCCACGATTGTCATCCCGTCTACGGCGGTGGTCATCTTCCGAATCCGAAGAAGAGAAGCTGGAGGAGCGGTCTCGGCCTCCTGAGCGACGGCGATCTCGGTCGTCGGACCTGCCGCGGCGGTCTTCATCGCGACGCTTGGTGGGTCCGACGTGATCTCCATCATGGCGGCGGTCGCTGCCACCTCCACGCCGCTGTTGATCTCCTCCTTCTTTGCGCTTCTCGCGCGATATTTTCAGATCTGCGGAACAAAAAACAACTAGTATGAACTTCCAAACGGACCTCCACCAAAGAAGCACCTGCTGGTTGGACTAATGAAACCTACCCATACTCATTCCAGCAACTTTTCTTCCCGATTCATGCTGCATGGCTCTCTGACAGGCGTCAGGGTTATCAAACTGAACGAAACCAAATGAGCCCTTCAGGACAATCTCGGCAATGTTGCCGTACGGAGCAAAAATCCTAGCCAGCTCCGTCTTGTCGGTTCGCTCTGACGCCAAATTCCCCATGAACAGGCGGGAACTGGGCGGCATGGCGGAGATAACATTGCTGGGAGCTGCAAATGCAACCCAGTGGACGGGATGGTAGTCAAAGGTTGCGGTGGGTGGGGGCTCACGGCGGGAATGTGGAAGAGGGTGGGAATGGGGAGGAGGACCGGGACTGGGACCGTTTGATGCTCTAAAAGGATTAGGACCACCAGGCCCTCCTCCTCCACCACCTTGCCTGTTATTGTGGTTCGGAGGACCACTGTGGTCAAACTTCCCACCGGGACTCTGCCGAAAACGGTTTGGACCACTGCCGGGTCTCGGGCCATCCATTATCGGCCCTCCACCATGCGGCCCATTGTGCCCATGTGGCCCGTTATTACCATGTTGCCCGCCTCCTCTGCCAAATCCGGGGCGACCTGCACCTCTATTCCCAAAGTCATTGGGATGGCCGTGACGGCCAGGCAGATGAGGAGGTCCATCAAAAGACGGATTCGCAGGGTCATATCTAGGTGAAAAGATTACAATGGCCCGTTATGTGAGTAAGCCCATCTCCTGGGAAACACGAAGTAGAGGTTGACAAGATTCGATGGAAGGGGAAGCAATGCATTACCTAGCTTCTCCGGGGCCCATGTCATGTGGAGGACGGGAGAAGTTTCCTATTTGATGGTGTGGCGCTGGTCTTGGTCCATCGTGGAAAGGAGGCCCTCGCGGATTACCGCGAGGTCTGGGGCCATGTCCGGGGCCATATCCAGGACCATATGGCTCCTGCGGTACATAGGGACGGGGTCCTCCAGACTGCATATGCATAGGATGGGCGGGACCAGGACGAGGATGCTGTGGATAGCCTGAATGGTTACGCTCTAACGATGGATCACGGTTTCGATCAATGTAAAATTGCCCAGGTTGATTGCTCATTCCCTACGAAAATGTAATGGGAATGAATAACGTCAATCACCGACAGCGGATGGTCAACTGTGAACCTCGACGAACGCGTCGAGAGCAAAACAAGAAAGGGGAAGAAAAGGGAATGGAAGCATTTCGCTGGACACCGCGATGGGAATCCTTCGACCCAGAGGCTAAAAACTTTCGGGCCGCGAGCAAGGCTAAGCGAGAGGCTGAACCGTTTCATCTATCTTCTGCGCATTCCAGTACTATCTACTTTTGAAAGGAATGTGCTTACCTGAACTCCCGAAGGCGCATCAAAAGGCTGATTCTGCGGCGGATAGCCAAACCTGGATGGCCCCATTCCATCATAATTCTCCCGGTGCATCTGCTGCGGTGGTGGCCCATTTCCCATCCCACCCTGTGGGCCATGCATCACAGGCCCTTGCAATCGCTGCAGCTGATTTGTATAGTACGGTGGCAACTGCTGATTGCCATCCATAGCAGCAGGCGGCACGTGTGGCCTTCTTTCAGGAGAGCCCGCGTGATTCATGTTCATCATGGATTCGGAGTGATTTAAATCTAGCCCAGCTCCAGGCGAAGAGTTCTTCAGCGGTGGATTGATTTGAGAATGCGACGGCGTAGAGATAAAGTAGGCGGGCTTCGACATCGAGCGCGGAGAGGACAACAATTCAAGCTGGACGAGCGACACTTCAGGTTGGCAAGAGCTCTTCTGCGCTGCGGCGTGTTTGACTTATCGACGACGCAGTGGCTAAACACCAGTTGAGACACTCAACGACCTTTACAAGGAAACACTCGGACACACACGGAAGTAGGAAGCGGAGGATGCACGAGGGACTTCTGGACAAAGGACGGCGGACTTCTGTGTTTCGAGGCCCACACCGGAACGCGTGTGCAGAACAAGACCAGAAAAACAATTTCTTCCCAGGGACACAGGGACAGCGATAGAACGCACGACCAGACAGTTGGCGGATAACGACAGATTTATACAAAGGTTGTGTGGGTAAGTGATTCTTCTTGGAAGGGAATGTCAGCGAGGATCAACACGCAGAAGGAACTTGCGGGGAACTTGGAGCCAAGTCATCAACAGGGGTTGTCGACGGTCACATGACCTTCTTTTACAGTCACGTCTGCTTTGACTCTACTGTACAATGACAGGTCGAACGAAGACGAGGATAACGAAGTGGATTGCAGTACAATGACAGGTCGAACGAAGACGAGGATAACGAAGTTGATTGCAAAGTGCTTGCACAGCCATATACTTTTCAGGTCTATCATGTATTTTGTCAATATATAATGCGTGAATGTGGTTGCAATCCAGTTGCAGCCCGCGGAAGTTGTTTAGAGAGGGTTGGGAAGTAGCAAGAACATTATGACAATGGCTTCAGACAAAGACGGTGCCGATATCAACGCTCTTCAATTAAGAGAGAGCAAGAGAGAGACGGGGAAAGGGAGAGATAGGGCGAATCGATTCAATCTCCATTCACAGCCTCGCGAACGACGCAAGCAATGTGACACCCTTCGTAGCATTGTCGACCGCTTGGAGAAAGCCCGCCTCGATGACATCGTCATTGTCAGCAAATTTCCGGTCCAACGAGACATCCTTGAATCCCATCAACCAGCAATCAAAGTCGCGTCGAGAGACAGTATGGTCGAGCAAAACGGCGAGGTGGTCGTGTCGGTCATCTTTCCTGATGTCGTTGTAGACCGCACCGACCTGGTCATGATTGCCTTCGAGGCACTGCATAAACTGGCCGTTGTTATAGAGAAGGATGCCGGAGATTTGGTCGCGCTCGTTGCGTCTTCTAGCGGAGTCGAGGATGGCAGCGAGGGCTGCGGATGAAGGGGTCACCGCTTGGCTGAGGTATATGAGTTGACGGATTTCAGTCATTGTGACGTGTGTGTGATATCTGTGTGTGGGACTAGTAGGCTGCTACGATTTCTTTTGAATGAATGTGCAAAGAAGCAAGCAGAGACAAGGTCCGGGGCGGATCATCTCGTAGATCCGTCTTATGAGCCACAGAGAAACCGGCAAACCGACCGGCGGGGTTCAGCTGGTTCACACTTGTCTCAACCAATACCCGTCCCTTGGATGCCCAAACAAAGACAAGGTATGCGGCGCCCCGAAAGGCGGCGTCATAAGACCCACCTGCTCGTTTCGGGCCATGGGATCCCAGTGGGCGGGGCCGTAACGCGCGCCACTTCACAGGATCAGCGTGCCACGTCCATGGAAGCCGGTAGTCGTCCTTGGATCGGTGGAACACTCACAAGTATATGATCGGCCTGGATTGTGGCCCAAAAGAAGAAGCATATGCTCCATGAATCTGACATTTTTCATGCAATTTGAATAAGTCTGCTTCAGAGAAAGAGACGATAGAAAAAAGAAGCACATCTATAAACAAAGGTTTACCCCCAACATGAATCCAGCCCCACACCTGGCGAGAGTGCTGACGTTTTCCCACGGGATAGAATGTGCCAAAACCAGCGATGAAAACATTATGATTGCCGCCCCCTAAAAGCCCTCCCTCTCATGTTCTATATTTTTACAGTTCCATGGACTCTTCCTCATACCTAATCAAAAAAGACAGGTGTGATCGTCAGCAAATGTAGGATAGCTGCATCAGTGGGGATATACAAAGACGGCCTTACTTAAAGTCGAAGTAGTCGTCGTCAAAGTAGTGGATTCGCACGAAACCATCTTCGGCACCACTGGCAAAGCTTCGGCCATCTGGGGCAAAGGCGAGAGTGTTGATGGGGCCAAAGTGTCCCTTCACACGGCCAATCTCCTCCTCGAATGGCAGGTGGAAGAATCTTGACGAAGGGGTGAAGGTAAGTAATTGTCCATTTGTCGGCAGCGCGTTCGCATCCCATTTACCTTGTCTCGAACTTTCCTTGCTTGGCACCACCGACCTGGGTGACTTCCATAGCTTCTTGACCACCTCCCAGAGCAATGTGTGGTCGGATAGGGGACAGAGCAGCCGAGTTTACTGGACGGGTGGTGGTGTAGGTCTTCATCACGCGCAAGGTCTTGGCGTCGAAGATTTTGGAGGTGTGGTCTTTGGAAGCGGTGATGAAGTATCCGTAGTCAGCAGCCCACTGCATGTCGGAGATGGCCTTGGTGTGGCTCTTGACGTGCTTGATTTGCTCTCCGGTCTGGAAAGATCCAATAAACCAGATGTCAGAAGATTTCCTGCGATGTATTCTGGATATCGGCAATAATATACCTCAGCGTCCCAGATTGTGATTGTTCCGTCCTCGTGACCAGTGTAGATGGTCTTGTTGAGATCACCCCATGATGCCACGGTTGCTTTAGATCCGGTGATGACAATCTTGCGAATGAACTCGTCGGTTTCTGTGATCAGTGTTGGCATTAGATAACTTGTTGGAAACCCGGACCTCTCTTCACATCTGCGAACATACGGTTTTCCAGGTCGTCTTCGATGGGCACGATCCAAATGGTTGACGGCTGACCCATCAGGGCATCTGTGACATACAGGGCGATGCGGTCACCCTGGCCAAAGGCCACCGCTCTTACAGGGGTTCGGGTATTCCACTGATACAGCTGCTTCCCTGATTCCACACCCCATAGCCGGCAAGTATTGTCGGCGGAAGCTGTCAGCAGTCGCTTGCTATCGTCTGCAAATAGGCGAAAATCATTTTTAGTTGCCAAGTCAACTGGTATGCTAACGCAAAGCTGCTCTCCAGATGGTCGTGCCAAGCGTTGCAGCTTGATTCATCTTCGGTCCGCTCCAAAGCCGCCTCCTGAAAAACTTCCAAGATCACCCTCTACGGCAATATTCCATGATAAATCTCCCGTCAGGAATCGTATCCTCTCCCCATCGTAACTCGGCCCTCACACTTAGCCCGAACACCGCGTTCCCCATGTTTCTCCAAAAAATCTGAATCTCGTCACTGACAACCGTTCGAATTGCCGTTTCTCGTCCAATCCATTCGCCCAGCCTCACAATTCGTATATCCACTTACAGCTGACGTCGAGATCCCAGACCGCGCCGTTGTGTCCATCGTAGCTTCCCAGACGCTCGCCGTTGTGAGCAAACCAAACATTTGGCTTCGAGTCCTTTGAGGTGGAGAACAGGAGATCGCCGTCGCGGTTGTATTTAACTTTGGTCAGAGACCGAGTGTGTCCGTGCAACAATATAGGACGCTGTTCATAGAAAAAATCGTTAATCCGAGCCGGTCGACAGACAGTTGCGGACAACCTTCCAACAGTCGACGACATTTCGTCCGGGGATTGCTGTTTCGCATTTACCATTTTAATATTGGACCGTTAACGTCGACAAATCGAAAGGTCAAGGTGCCGGGGTTCGGTGGATTGACTGCTGGTTGCTGAACCGTGGGGTGTGAGAATATGTGCAAGACTGATCAGCACTGTGATTTCAGCAAATGCCGTCGGTTTTGGTCGTTGAGCAAACTGCAAGCGGTGCGCCAATTGGAGAAAGAAACTTTGCCTGTTTCCAGGCGTGGCTGGAACCATCAAATCCCATAAGTAGGTCGCGCTGGATGTAGGATGCAGACCGCGTCTGCTGCGCCTCTCTGCGCCACTAGTTGGAATAATCTTGGAAGACAAGCACCAAAGACACGGGTATCACACGTCAACGTCCCCTTTTATTTGAACATTCAGTACAATGAGCAATGGAATTTTATATATCTTCATAGATGTCATATAATCGCCTTCCAAAAGAAGGCACTCGTCGAAATCGATCTTTGTGAGAAAGAAAGGCGGTGTTGGGGACTTGAGCTCAAGGTGACAATCGCTCAATGCGAGCACCTGTTTACCTTACTTCCCATCGGCATTTTCCAACTTGGAGAAAGCTGCTCGCCACTGCGGACTATGTACACGACGCTTAGGAAGACCAGGTAACAAAAAGTCAACCTCAGTGTGTAGCACTCACCATAGGCAACGAAAGGCGCTGTGGTGAGCAGCTCTCAATGCGGTCCTGTTGACTTGCTACCACTTCTTGAGAGCGGCGCTTGAGGGAAGTCTGTTAGAAGAGGCATAGGGGCCCTCCATCGCTGATACGATGGTCCGTCGACGAATGGCCGGGTCATTTTCCATGCTTATCTCCCTTTCTGGTCTTGAGTTTTATTTCTCTTTTCGAGTTCAGTGATGTGCGTCTGCGCGCGTGGTTTGACCGGAAATGATGAGAGAGACCAGAAAGGCAGCTGTGACCAGAATCAGACGACATCCTCCGACGCAGGTGTAACCCCAAAGTAGCACTTGGTAAAAACCCTCCAGCGAACGACGGAGGGCAAGGTTTATTGTTTCTGTCGTGTCCCCTCTTTTGGGTTTAGCATTTGGCGCCAGAAAGCGTTACTCGAACTGAAAACAGTTTGAAAAAAAGAGACAGAAGAAGAAAGGATTAGAAAGAGGCGCGAGCCAAGGGTGCTTTGATAGTGACTAGTACGCACGACGGAATTGCGGTTGTAGAGTGCTGAGTGTTGTTGTCCCCGTCAGGGTTGGCGATAGAGGGTTGTTGCGGACGAGGTCAGTAGCGTTGGCCGTAGTCGGCCACCAGGAGTTGCTCTCACAATGACAAAACCATGGTTTCATCGACTTGTGGGAGATGCCGCAATTGGTGGGTAGACGTGGTATGTAGATGGTGCGCAGTGCAATGGCGACAGCAGTGCAGGTCAATTTCCATTGGCGAAGTGCAGCCGTAGGAGGTCAGTGATGATGATCAAAAATGGCGGATGATCAAGGTCGCTAAATGCAACCAGACATTTGAGGTGGCTCAAGGTGTAGAAGCATGGTTGGTGAGACGGGAATTATACAGCCGACTACGGCTGAGAGGGCCAAAAGCAGCAAACGGCTGGACCTTTAAGGTGACAAAAGGCAGTAATGAGTTGGCGGCTAACGGGTTGATATGTCGGACTGAAGGGACATCTGAGACCTGGGTTACACATCTTGTATGCACGAAAAGCCCAGCGCGAACCGTCCCGGCAAAAGACCGCAATGTGACAGGCTCGTTCCCACGTCCCTTCCCAGGTGCGCAACAATGGTTTCAGGAGGCTCTTTCCCCCGCCTCAACAACGATGGGGCACGGTAAAAGCGTCTTTCCCCATAACCTCTCCTTATATGAGAGAGAATGATCTGAGGGCTGCAACACAAGTACCACGTACTTGCGAGCAGCGTGTCATTTTGCGACCCGAGTCTTTACAATACGGTCAAGCTGAATGCCGCCGGTCTCATGCATTTGTTTTTCTGGCATTTACAACGCACGATCACCACGGCTTGCAGTACTGTATCGCTAGACACAGACCGTCTTAGTTTGCCTAGCACGGTGAAATTGAGCACTGAGAATGTCAAGGTAGAGTATACTTCCGCATTCCCTGCAGCAATCCTTCTGCAAATTCGGCCCTTTATAGAGGTCCCATTGACGGGGTTCTGGCAATTGCTTCGCAGCTGGCTGACGTGATCGTCGGGCGCACGCGACGCGCTCTCAATCTTTCTGGCAGCTGGGTTTCTCTCTAAACAGAGCCTCTGCGTGTACGAGCCCATTCATCTCTATATCTATTGTGCGCAATATCTCTTGCCTCTTCTCTGTAGTTTCAGCTATTAGACAACGTGGCAACTTCTGGTGGACCGTCCTACTAACTAAAAGAAGAGTCGAATCTTCGGAACACGAAAGCCTGACACCACAGAATACTTGCAACCACGGAATACGAACACAATCGCGCACCACTGAAAAGAGCAAAGAATATGGAAACGCCCGACGTAGAAAGCATTGATGAGGATGTAATCGAGGACCTAGCAGGGCTCGGCTACGACAAGGCAGACATGCGCGCAGCGGTAAAAAGCCAGTCAACCGGCCCCCTTACCACCGTCTACCGGCTCCAAAAACGACGTCGAAAAGAGTTATCAGACGCGCAACAGGACGACTCTCAGCACCAGCTTCAATCGCAGGCACAGCGGAAAGGCAACCAGCCATTACGAGTCGTCGTTGGGCCAGGTGCAGCGTCCGCTCCACCGACGCCAGCAGATCACTCGGGCGTCATCAAAGTGACCCCGTTGGTGGATTCCGCGGTAGATCCGTACACGCCGCGGACTGCGCAGGCGGAGATTGTGCTGCCGGATCCAGCGTCCCCGATATCCAAACCCACAAACTCTGTGTTGACGGTGAGGAAGTATTCGTACACGGGTGCAACTGCGCCAACGACAGGGTCGCTGTTGACGAGGATCCGGCCACCAGCGACCATTTCCACCAGCACCACCGCGTCATTCACAACCCCACAGCAACAATCACAACCTGGCAGACCCAAACGCTCCATCCTCCTGCCGCTCTCCACAATTGACATTCTCAAACGACACCCGCATGCAACGCTCACGCGCGGTTCCCCGACGACGTACACTTGCACAGTCTCCCCACCGCCGCGCAGCAGCCCGCTTGAGGCAAAGACCCCGGAACTAGCTATGGAGATCATACTGGGAACCTTGATGGGCGATTGGTCGTTTCGGTTGGTATGTGAGGACGCGACGGTCAGGGCTGAGGAAGGGGACGAGGAAGTTGGAGCGGGCTTTGAGCAGAGTGTTAGGGATTTGGTTCGAGAGGCTGAAAACGCCTCTGTGTGAATTCACCTATATTTTTATTTCTGTCTGGACGCTTTTGGAAATTATTTATGTCAATATTGCATTCGAATTGATCGCTATATGAGTGCGCTGCCGAAGTCAGGCCGCACGGTGGACCATCATCTGTCGGTGGACTTGAAGAACCACATCAACGGATAGGGTGGACATCATTGAACCTGGTGTTACGGTAATATGGGTGCCAGTTTCATTCAGGGTCATGGACCTGAGTAAGTCTGGGATTGCTCATCGACGAACAGCATGCGGTTCAGAAAAATCTATTTCACTAATGGGCGCACACCGCTCCCTTGGTCACCACCCGGCAACTTCTCTTTCATCTTTCGCATTTCCCGAAGATAGGCCGACGCAGATGGGTCAAGCTCTTCGTCTAGAGCTTCCTCTTTTGCTTTCTTCGCAACGGACCCACCGTTGGTTTGATCTGCTGCAGCCTTCTTCCGCTTTCCTCGCATGCGCTAGATGAAAGAACATGAAGCTCGTTATTCTGAAGTTTGATATTCTGAAACGCGTAACGCAGTACTTACGAATGAGGAGTCAAATTCTTTTTTCCTGGAGAAGTTAAACACAACATTTAGACATGCGACGAGGGGATATTGTCGGGGAGAGATTGGCCAGAGATGTAATGACTTACTTTTCAATAGCTTCTTGTTGTTTTCGCTTTTCATCCGCCTCACTTTGCATTTGCTTGAACCGTTCCGCAAATGATCCATCATTACTGTAGGTCGTCATCAGATCACGGCAAGAGATGATTTTCGGGCACATATATGGGGAGATTCCTCAAACATTTAGTTGTCATGGATAGTGGTGCACGGGTCATCCCTCTAGTTCTTTGTCTTCGTTGGGCGGCGCAAATGCGGACTTGCGGTACGGAAGCAACGCGGGTCTGGCACTAGCTACGCTAAAAGGCGGCGCACCTGAAAATGTTCACCGCGGGTGTTGCGAGTTTCTTTTCGAATACAGCAGCCGGGGTTGTTGTTGTCGCTGGTGTATCTTTTTGTTTGTCGGCCGAGGAGGAGGAGGAGGACTTTTTCGGGGAATGTGCTGACGTTGGTACGTCCGCCGAATCCTTTTTGTACGGCGACATTTTTGAGAGGTGCGTCTTGAGCCTCTCTTTGGTAATCCGAAATTCGTTCTATCTTCGCAAGCGGAGACGAGGTGCTCGTAGAAAACGTTAACGGCGGTCGTTGTTCCGAAAACCTTACCGGGAATGACAAAATCCTGTTGTTGACACGGAAAACCAAAAGCGCGTCGACGTGAATCCCCAAATGAACCCTGCCCAGTCGCACAATTTCGCATCTTCCTCGGTCGCATCATGTCTCCTCCCACAAAGCACCTTTCGTCACCTTCATCCTTCCTAGTCCGTCTTGAGCGGCATGCACCCGCCTCGGAGCGCGTTCTCAAGATCTCCTTCGCCAAAGATCAAACTCCCTGCCGAGCCAGACAAGGATCATATATCTCCGAGCTCCTCTCCGCGGACAGTCAAGACGGCGAGCTCGTGGCTGAACAGGATTCGGATGCGGCGATTGCGGTCCGTGGCGTGCAGAAAGAACCTGAAGAGTCGGATGGACAGGCCAGGCCGTACGGTGGCTGTTACAGCTTTGGTTCTAAATTGTGGCTCTGATTAAACAGATGTTCCTTGCAGTGCTCCCACGGACCTGATTTCAGCCGTGCGGAGTAAGTTGTTATTTAAGAGTGCTACACCGCAGCGTAGCTAATTGAGCTTCGAAAAGATTGTTTTGGAAACTGTGCCAAAGGCCTCATCCGCAAAGTCGACCTTCAGTATGAGCACCGACTTTCAGAAGCAACCGACATGCTGGAGACGTTTGTTGCAAAGGATCAAAACGAGATGTATACAGACCAAAGAGTTTCCGCAAGATTTCGAAGCATAGCAGGGTCTCACGATTTTCTTATTGCTAGCCGCCCGGAAATCGCAGAGTATAAACGGAAATTGGCGGAGATCTCAACAAAGCAAGAAGATTCGCGAATGAGGATGAGGAAGAATCATCAGAAACACCAGGTGCGTTACGCAATCTTTCTCTCGATTCAGATGTGGTTCCACTAGGACGAAACCAACTGCTGGATGATGGCCGCATGATCGCAACTGCTATCCTCGGAGTGGTTAACCCTATCTTACATTCCTACGCCCCCTGGCCCTCTCTGATCGCTAACATTTGCCGGCGTTCTACACTTTCAAGGCAAAGATGAGCGCTTTGATGGCAGAAGCCCAGAAGATTACCAGCGCGATCCAGAAACGCAGCAAGGCACATGACAAAACGTTGAAGCAACTCAGTAATGCTATTACCCATTCTGCCGGAGTCCTATCGAACCTATTATCGGTACTGACATTCACACTTACTGTACTGTAGCGCGCACTCAACAGGAAGCTACCGATGCGCATCTTGAAGACTTGGAGAAACGCATTGCGGCTTTCAAGGAGACAGCAGAGAAGTCGGATAAGGTTGGATTTGGTCTTCTCACAGTGAAGCCACTGACGGAAGAGCTCATCGTTTGCCTCCGCAGAGCAAGAAAGAGCTAGCGGAGTTGAGAAAGGTGTGTTGTCCCAAATGGCTCGATTATGAGAAGAAAGCTGATCCTTCTTACGCCGTTCTATTACGAACGTAGTCCGTTATGTCCTTGTTAGCTATGTGATTGCGCGTCGCCGGCATTCTCCTATTATCGTACGATAGTTTGACAGGTGCAATGTAGACTTTAGGCAATTAGATTATCGGATGTGGATGATGATGTACGCAAACGAAGGCGTGTTCCAATGTACAGAATATTGTGCTTTAAAATAAAATTGTTGGTAATCTAAGAATGGTGCGAGATGAGCGGCATAACTAGCGGGGAGGGGGAGAGGAAGTAGGCAGCAATGGAGGAAGACAAATGGCAACATTCTAAGTCACACTCTCTATAACTCCCTCTCACGTCTCTGACGTGAGAATGGATCCCGTTCAGTGCTCGCAGGCGCGGTGGGAATCAATTCACGGGGCAGGGTAGCTACATCTCCCAGGAATGTCGGGAACGGAACTTTGGAGCCTTCAGGGAAAGTTTTGTTGAACCAGCCCTTCTTGACAGCATCCTTGATGCGCACGTAGCGTTCGTCGGTCCCTGGGACGGCGCCCTTGACGTACACCAGGTTGTTCTCAGTGTCAATCTTCATGACCTAGTGCGTCATGTCGTTAGATTTCATCAATACGATTAGTCGAACAATTGAGTTAAACACATACTCGGAGATTCTGAACTGTGATGGTATCGTTTCCCATGTTTCCGGCCATTTTCTTTCCTTTCCAGACACGTCCGGGATCCTGCCGAGCGGGGCAAGGTTATTCTTCATTCGGGATTTAGCGAAAACGGGGACACATATGACTTACAATTTGACCAGTAGAACCCAATGATCGATGCGTGAGAGACGTTCCGTGGGAAGCAGACTGACCCTTGAATCCCCATCGCTTCATAACACCCTGGAAACCCTTCGCCGTTCTGCAAGCAAGCACTCAATGTAAGTACACCGTCATGCGTTTGACAATTCCAGGAATCCTCCTAGTGAGGTACGTACGAGGTGGCCTGGCAATCGACATATTGCCCAGGCACAAAATGAGCCGCCACAAGCTTGGTTCCGGTTGGCAAGCAAGCATCCGGGGACACTTTGAATCCCGTCATTTTTCGTTTCGGTGTGATGGTCCATCTCCGGTAGTGGTACAGCTGTGCTTTGTTCAGACGGTGCAGCCGTGGGTGGTTGACGGTTCCGAGCTCCACAATGTAGGATCCGCATCCGGCGTGCCATCGTGTGCGAATTACCTCACAGTCGACAATCTAAGGTCAAAAGAGAATGCCCTTGCTCAACACAAGAACTCCGATCTGACAGCAAAGACGGCAGAATCCTCGAATTCTTCGTTGACAAAAAAAATCACTGATCCACTTCCTCACCTGCAGTACGGTGACGGGCGTTAAAACACCCCACTCGTCCCATATAGCGGTCATTCCCTTCTTCAGCGCAACAACTCCGGTGCGTTTAGATCCCGAAGTCCATTCCGGTGCTGGTGTCGGGCCAGTTCCGTCAGATACCGGATATGTCGCCGCTGGTGCTGGCTGGAGGTGAAGGAGACCGGGTCGTTCTCCGGTCGCCGAGGGAGGAGCTGTGAATGGTGTTATTGCTCGACTGTTCCGAGCATGAGTGGCGGTGGTTGTGCGGAGAAGTCGAGTTCCGAGACAGACGAAGGGTAGCTGTGGGAGACGCTGCATAGCGCTCCTCAGCAAAAGTGAGTGGGACATGAGTGCTGAAGCTGTTGTGGAGTGCGTGCCCAACCACCGACTATCACTATGCAATTTGACGATCACCACAATTATTTTACCAAGTCAAGAACTCGAAGTGGAAAGAACGCCGAATGTCAAACCACACTCCAGCCAACATACGCATCTCGCGCCTGGCGCGTTAGTCTTCTGGTTGTCAGAGTCGTCAGACTTGCTCATCTTGACGGTGAGCCTCGCATGGTCTCAGGGCTATTTACTCCCGAGTGCCATGTTCCCACCAACGAGCCTCACGGACTTTGATCGCTGGGAGACTCGCAACATGCTTGCATGCTCCTCTGCATTCATTCGGACATCTGTGTGCCGCGACCACCAGGCGCCATGGACCGCAGCGATTGCTTACAAGCTCTCTATGCCATGCAGTTGGGCACGTCACCAAACTCGAATACCAAGCCGTTGATAGTCGGACAGTACTCGAAGTGGGCCGCTCTACGCAAGAATCCTCTGCTCCCTCAATCAGTTGAACCATCCATTGTGTCAATCGTGGACACCCGGCAGGAAAAGCGTCAAATTCGGGAAAGTTGGGACGAACAGGAGTCAGGCAGAAAGCCCAGATTCCATATTGGCGACGTGTATCGCGGATTTCTCGATTCCGGAGACGACTGGATAGGAGGGGAGACTCCGTCCATCTGGATCTTCGAGCAGTCAGTGCCATTCACAGCTGTAGCATACGTTTTGGAAGCTGTCGCGGAAAATGCGGACGCGACCGTAACCGACAAATCAAATGGCACATTATTTTCCATGGCCTTTGTCGCAGCGCCGGGCACACGCTTGAAACAATACCCTGGCGCTGAGCGCATGGAAGCTCACACACTCACACAATATGAAAGCCTTGTCAACCATTATCTCAACCAGCTGAAACAATGTGGAATAGAGAGCGTTGCTTTCAACAGGTCTGAACATGAGGCTTGGAGATTGATATGCACGCAAGTGGACGATCATCGAACGAGCGAACGGATTTTGATAGCCACCTTCACTCAAGATAGTAATTCGACTTCTTGGACACCACAACATGCCGATTCGCTCATTGGATACTGTCACATAAAGTTGCGAAGAACTCTGCGATATCAAAAGCAGATATGTTCAAGGCTTGCTGATTGGCAGAGATTTCCCGACACGGTTGCGACGGGCCACTGCAAGATCACATGGCAGGGAAACACTTTTGTTGACAACTACACAAATTGCTCCATTTCCGACCCAGAAGCTCGGCTTTTGGAATTGGATTCTGTGAAGCGATACCCTCAACTGGCACAATACGCGCCCTTAATTCATTACGTCTTCTACCGTTTACAAACAAGAAACACCACTGTAGGCCATATGGAGGGATGGCCTGAGATTCGCTATCCGTTTCCGCAGATATTCACCTTTCTAGAGGAAGATTGTGCGCGTTCGTTGGTTCACAAACCGGAACAGTCTATGAAGACAAGTCTAGCCGCGGCATTGATGTGGGTCTACTGTTTCGTTCGCGGCTTTAATGTTGCAGCCATCGTCAGAAACATCGGTGCACGCCACACTGGTCTTGTTGGTTTAGCGACCAAAGGATTGAATGCCATCAATGTCATCGTTCGAGAGGTGATCAATGAAGTTCAGGAGCAATTAGACGCAAATGGATGGGGAAAGACGGCGGCGGTGGAAGCTCTGCTGTTACGCATGGAAACCGATCAAGAGATGAAATGGGGCGAAGACGGGTATTTGAAAGGAACCAGAACCACTGACCCAAGACGGGTGCAACAACTGGACCGAGAAGCTGATAAATTCACTACGCGGCCAGGGTTGATCCTCGCTTGCCCACTCAATCACATCGCACTTGAATTCTTTGCAGATATGATGCAAAGAATAAATCGCATCCATTGTTCTGCATTGTTCATTGATGAGGTGGATGAGTCTGTTTCGTCTGAAAACCGTCACGAAACAAACCTGGAGAAGGGCATGTATCCAGATGGTGCAGGGTCAGGCGGATTCCCAGCTCATTTCGGTATTTACGAAGACGATGACGAGAGCACTCTTGCCGACAACGAACTCATGAAACAGAAACTGAAGGAGTTGTTCGAACAGGGAAGATTCAGGAGCATACCGCATATCATCGGGTTATCAGCAACGATCCTTCCCTTTCTTTTCACAGATCAGGATACACCCTTTTACGTCGTCTCGATGGATGTTGCACCAAATTATATTGGGCACGGCACTCCCAGTTACTGCATCAACAGTGTTGAAACCATAACGGAGGACATGCCACAGCAACCCCGGTTGGGCACAATACGCAACTCGGAAGACTGGTGGCAAATTGAGTCTTCGATAGTTCTCAAGATTTTTGATTGTTGGGACGGTGTGCAAGTTTCTCGCTCGGCTCTCATCACCACCTCTAGCACAACTAGCCGGATTGAAAAGCAGGAGTACGGCGCAATGGCCATTGCCAAGAATGCACCCTTTCCTATGGCAGCGGTAGTAAATAATGGGCGATTTACTGACATTCATTTCACCTCGCATTTCCATGACCTGGACCTTGAGACTATCTACGAACGACTCGAGGCTCGCTTGATGGGCACGGGGTTGGAGCTGGAAAACTATGGATCTTTGAGATTCACCACAAGCAGATCCCGAATGCAGATTCTGAATCTCCAGAACTCATTGCGGATAAGCCGTGAGATTGGTGGCCACCGGGAAGTGTACAGGCGTCAGCATCCGAGCGCAATCATCGAGATCGTATTGAGTGTGTTCGAGGCAAAAAACTACTCGCAAGTGCGATACTGCTTCCTGGAGACGGAGCGTCTTTGTGGACGTGAAAAATCGTACGTTTCTTTCTCGGGCCGAGAAACTCTGACGGATTTGTATTTCAATCATCCTCCGGGAAGAGACAGCACGACTGTAAGCCAGGCGGTAGGACGTCTCAGCGGAGTGTACATACCTCTGCAACCCATTCTTCGGGAACGTCGGCTTTGGATACAAGAATCGGTTTGGAGGGATATTCAGAAGTACAAGCGCATCACCACAGCAGCTCTCGACGTCTTATCTCGGTTTCCAGGCTGTACCATTAGAGACATCAGCGAACAAATCATGCAAGATCCAGACGCATTTGAACCGCGGAAAGCTGCTTCCTGGAACGAGTTTCAAGAACTGATGCACCAGACTCTCGATCCTGTAAAGGGTCCAAAACCTACAGTTCTAACAAAGAAGCGCCATCAAACTGCTGTGCGACGTATTGCAAACAGCTTCCCGAAGGCGAAAATCAGACGGACGGACAATGATATCTGTGTCGGTGACCGACACGATGATCATGAGAAAGCTGATGACCTGAGTGACGATTACCCACTTATCGCGGGAGCAATCCAACGAACGATTACAAAAGTGTCGATGGACCGAAAGCGGCCTAAACAGGCAAACGAATCGCTAATGTGGTTCTGCAACGCTCTTCATGACGCTGCCACACCCTTGGACGGAGATCCCATCGCGAAGATGTGGGACATGCTGCTGTCGCCTTGGTACGCTTACCTTTGCCCCGGAGAGCGCGAGTCTCAGCTGACATCTGTGCGTGGCCTTCTCGCGGGACTGGTCTACATCAAGACTTCGAATGGCCGTATTATCTATGCACAATTTGAAGGAATCTGTCGCGCACTCAAGCTGAAAAATGTAGATTCTTTCATCAAGCCCGCAAGAGACCACAATCGGAATTTCAATTACGTTGTTGAGCGTGCTCAGGGCGACGAGCTCAAGCTCCATTCACCCTGGGAATGTTGTTGGAAGGGAAAGAAGTTTCGCCCACCTTCATTGCGCAGCAACACATTGAATCTTCCTGAGAGACTGCAGGAACTCGTCTTCTGCAGCGACAAACGGCATCGCGGAGATTACACCAAAGACGGCGATATTCCACAATTGTTATCAAGATTCTGGAAGATACTGACTGAAGGAAGTGGGAATAGCGACCGTAATATCCAACCCGATGCTCTCGAAGAACTGCAGCTTTATGCGGAGGCGATCAAACAGGAGTCCAACCCTTTTTGCGAGGCAAGCCTCGTTTGTAGGCGCTATCTCTGTAAAATGCCACTGACCATATTTGTCTCATCAGGACTGGGGATCATGGCAACTGCAAGAGAAGTTGGCTGGTGTCACTTCTTTTGATGATGGTGATGCTTTGGCGAAACGTGAACCTTACTGAAGCAGGAGCTACTCTTGTGTTGGAATGTAACAGTAGCTCCCCCCCCCCCCCCCCCCGCCCACACACACACGTCGTATTGGCCGAAACAGACAGATCAAAAAGTCCTATTACCCATTAGGTAGTCATTATGTTTTGCCTATTGGTAACTACGTGATGAAAATTATCTGCATCAATATCACAGCAAACTTTATCTCACAGTAGCGAGTCGCGGTGGGGATGTGTCCCTGTCCCTAGCGTTATGAGCACGTTCTATATGGTCGTTTTTGCCGCCAATATCCTATCCTGCCCCTTGCGCTTAAAACACCCCGACCCGCTTCTTGACTTCATCTCGCTTCCATAAAGGTAGCGCCAGGTATGCATCCCTCTGCATTCCAAACAGCGCCTCGAAAGCCTCGGTCTCGAGGTATGCCTAAATGGGGC